>JAXIVJ010011673.1:10000-40000 GCA_036785665.1 Chirona hameri | reverse complement strand
AGTTGCCTCGCGCAGTGAAACTATGGAGCACACAGCAGTCAGCAACAATCCGACAGTATACACCCATCGCTCAAATGCTATAATTATCACATCCCCGTTCCATTCCGCCCCGTCCCGTCTCGCCCCAACCCACGCCACACGTCTACCCCATCCTGCCCCACCCCCTCCCACCCTACCCCACCCCGTCCCACCCTGCCCCTCCCATCCTATCTGACCCCGTGGTGCCGTCACAAGATGGGGACCAGTCCACTCACGCTGAGCAGGTCGGCCAGCTGGAGATATTCGGCTCCTATCCCTACCCGTGGTGCCGTCACAGGGTGGGATCAGTCCACTCACGCTGAGCGGGTCGGCCAGCTGGAGATACTCGGTTCCTATCTGACCCCGTGGTGCCGTCACAGGGTGGGGATCAGTCCACTCACGCTGAGCAGGTCGGCCAGCTGGAGATACTCGGCGGTCCAGACGCGCAGCGACCGGCCCAGGCTGGTGACGGTCGGCCGGTGGACGACGGACGCGTCGTCAGAGTCCTCGTGCCACACCGACGGGAACGGCACGGGTATCACGTGCAGGATCTTCACACCTGCCGGGCAGGGCCACAGGCCACAGGTCACAGGTAGGTCACAGGTCAGTGATTGCAGGTCACAGGTCAGCAGCCGTACGCCGGGACAGGCCGATACAGTGTGTAGCATTGGCAATACAGGAGCAGACGACATCACCGCTGCTGCTGCTGATGATGATGATGATGATGATAATGAGCTCATTAGCGCACCATCTTCCCGAATACCGTTAGCAGTGTTTTACAGCAGCTATATCCTTTTACCATGCTGTCCTCAACTTGACAACTGTAAACCAAAACAGCACAGCAGCTGCCCAGGGCAGCGGCAGTGGACTGACCTCTGTGCATGAAGGGCAGATGGTCGTCCTCTATACCCATCGGCGAGCTCCACGACTTCCTCACTTTGAATATCCGGGGCACGCCTTCCAGGAGGCCCTTCTTGCTGAGCCGCCTCTCCACCGAGGCCAGTTGTCGGAACTCGGCGGCCGAACAGTACGGATAGTTGAATATAGAGGGACGCACGGTACCCAGCAGGTCCAGCAGAACAAATATATCCTGTCCGGAGGCAATCAGTGTCGTCAAAACAAACATACACCGCAAACATGGCCATTGAACAAATATATCCTGTCCGAAGACAATCAGTGTCGTCAAAACAAACATACGCCGCAAACATGGCCATTGAACAAATATATCCTGTCCGAAGACAATCAGTGTCGTCAAAACAAACATACACCTCAAACATGGCCTGATTGGTCATTTTGTTGGCAAGAAGAGATGGATATACAAGCATGAATGCGTACTGTCATTAACGCCTAGTCCTCGCAGCACAAAGTGGAACCAGTACAGGTCATACTGCTAAAAAATATTCCTTTGTTGAACAGTGGGACAACGATGAAGTCACCAACGGCACAGCCAAATTTGCGAAACGATGTGCACACCGCACAGCCTAAGAGGCGCTAAGCTATCCCCAATACCTGGTGGTCAACAGAGCGCAGTACACACAGTAACCGCAGCAGCACTGCGAGGTGTCTCCGGCGACCAGTCAGCTGCTGTTGTACTGAGTACTCACTATTCGCTCCAGTTCAGTGACTGCAGTCGCACCGCTCCGCTGGTACAGTCAGCTGCTGCTGTACTGAGGACTCACTATTCGCTCCAGTTCAGTGACTGCAGTCGTACCGCTCCGCTGGTACAGTCAGCTGCTGCTGTACTGAGTACTCACTATTCGCTCCAATTCAGTGACTGCAGTCGTACCGCTCCGCTGGTACAGTCAGCTGCTGCTGTACTGAGGACTCACTATTCGCTCCAGTTCAGTGACTGCAGTCGCACCGCTCCGCTGGTACAGTCAGCTGCTGCTGTACTGAGGACTCACTATTCGCTCCAGTTCAGTGACTGCAGTCGTACCGCTCCGCTGGTAGACCGCCTCAGCCAGCTCGGCCGCCAGGTGGCGCGCGCCGTATATCGAGTCCGTGTCCGTCCAGTGCTCAATGGCCTCCTCGCCGTCCAGAAACATCAGCTGAAGCGTCAGCTCCGACCGGCCCTGGATACACAGGACAGAGGACACAGTAGAAACAAATTATCTGTGAAAATCATACCAGCGTCACAATAACAAGACGGAAAACAAAATACTATTCAAAAGAGGACAGTGGCGTACACAGGATTCACTCCAGGATGGCAAGTTTTGCTCAGGGGGGGGGGGGGGGGCATAAGATACCCCCACCAAAAAAAAAACTCGCCGGATTTGGCCCACTATATTTTTAGAGAGGCATATTTTCAAAGAAATAATCAGATTTTGTTTCGACCAAAGGGGGCACGTACGGATCTTCAGGGGGGGGGGGGGAAATTGCCCCCCCCCCCTTGGGTACGCCTATGAAAAGGGAAAGTAAATAATGATGAAAAGAAAACGCACAGAAGCACACAAATGTAAAGCAGTATGTTTTAACCCAACTGACCTTGATGGGATCCAGGTAGCGTTTGGTTACCAGCGTGGCCAGGTACAGCATCATGACGCAGGGAACCGCAGAGTCGGTGGCGGCTGGAACAACAGCAAAGGAATGCATCGTCAAGCCACTGAGAGACCGGCCACAGCCCACACCGCCGACCCGACAGCTTCCTCCCCCAAACACACAGCCGACCCGACAGCTTCCTCCCCAAACACACAGCCGACCCAACAGCTTCCTCCCTACAAACACACAGCCGACCCGACAGCTTCCTCCCCAAACACACAGCCGACCCGACAGCTTCCTCCCCCAAACACACAGCCGACCCGACAGCTTCCTCCCCCAAACACACAGCCGACCCGACAGCTTCCTCCCCCAAACACACAGCCGACCCGACAGCTTCCTCCCCCAAACACACAGACGACCCGACAGCTTCCTCCCCCAAACACACAGCCGACCCGACAGCTTCCTGCCCCAAACACACAGACGACCCGACAGCTTCCTCCCCCAAACAAACAGCCGACCCGACAGCTTCCTCCCCCAAACACACAGACGACCCGACAGCTTCCTCCCCCAAACACACAGCCGACCCGACAGCTTCCTCCCCCAAACACACAGCCGACCCGACAGCTTTCTCCCTACAAACACACAGCCGACCCGACAGCTTTCTCCCCCAAACATACAGCCGACCCGACAGCTTCCTCCTCCAAACACACAGCCGACCCGACAGCTTCCTCCCACCAAACACACATCCCACCCGACAGCTTCCTCCCTCCAAACACACAGCCGACCCGACAGCTTCCTCCCTCCAAACACACAGCCGACCCGACAGCTTCCTCCCTCTAAACACACCGCCGACCCGACAGCTTCTTCCCTCCAAACACACAGCCGACCCGACAGCTTCCTCCCACCAAACACACATCCCACCCGACAGCTTCCTCCCTCCAAACACACAGCCGACCCGACAGCTTCCTCCTCCAAACACACATCCCACCCGACAGCTTCCTCCCTCCAAACACACAGCCGACCCGACAGCTTCCTCCTCCAAACACACATCCCACCCGACAGCTTCCTCCCTCCAAACACACCGCCGACCCGACAGCTTCCTCCCTCCAAACACACAGCCGACCCGACAGCTTCCTCCCCCAAACACAAAGCCGACCTGGCAGTTTCCTCCCTCTAAAGTCCAACCACAACACAGCCATACATACTGCCATAGCTCGCCACTGACCGACGAAGCCATCCCGTCCGTAGATGGAGTCGTAGTGACAGGCCAGCACCAGACGTCGCGGCGCCTCCGGGTCATGGGTGGCCACCACGTTGGTGAAGGCCATCTGTCCGCGGGGCGTCTTCATCTCGAACGTGCTGTTGCCGTCCACCGGCCAGCCGAGAGCCGTCATCACGTCTATGATGTGCTGTTCACAAACGGCATGTCCAAATGGTCAGTTTGGATTGGGGTAACATGGCCTGTTTTGATCGGGACGGACAATGAACATTCAATGATCACTTGTGCAAAGCTTGGATCATTATGACGAGAGGAAACCAGAGCTAATCCACCAGTCACTTGAGGATCAATGGTGGCGGACGAATGATGGGTTACAAAATCAAGTATAATCGATATTGACTTACATAACAGGAAACCTAATCATGCATCACATATGATCAGTTCTAACGTATGGCGACATGTACATACCTGTCTGACCTCCCGGTGAGCCGCTGAGGTTACATATCTCGGCCTAAGAATGGGCTGCAACAGACGGTCAAACGTCTCCCCACCAGGGTCCAGCCGGCGGTCCAGCAGCGCCAGCTCCTCCAGACGGGAGCCGAGAGATACTGGCACGTGACTGCTCTGTGGCAGGGGATGGTGGCACGTGACTGCTCTGTGGCAGGGGGATGGTGGCACATGACTGCTCTGTGGCAGGGGGATGGTGGCATGTGACTGCTCTGTGGCAGGGGGATGGTGGCATGTGACTACTTTGTGGCAGGGGGATGGTGGCACGTGACTGCTCTGTGGCACGTGACTGCTCCGTGGCAGGGGATGGTGGCATGTGACTGCTCTGTGGCACGGGGTTGGTGGCACATGACTGCTCCGTGGCAGGGGATGGTGGCATGTGACTGCTCTGTGGCAGGGGGATGGTGGCACGTAACTGCTCTGTGGCAGGGGGATGGTGGCACGTGACTGCTCTGTGGCAAGGAGATGGTGGCACGTGACTGCTGTGGCAGAGGATGGTGGCATGCGACTGTTCTGTGGCAGGGGATGGAAGCACTGACAAGTGACAAAAGACAAGTCCTGTAGCAGGGAGATGGGAAGTATGTGCACATGACTGCTGCTGAAGAAGAACAGATGTGGTGGGGATTAATAGTAACTCAGAATTCATAAAGGGTTCAGCAAATAGCAGCTGCACCTGTAGGAGTACTGCCAAATCAAGTACACAGCCCATCATACCACCATACTCAGGTAAAGGATAGATATGCATCTGATCTCAAGGCTTGCTAGTTCCATTATATCTTAATATTACTAGAAGAGCAATATTGTAGCAATAGTGTGAAGAGCATACACAAGTGATCACTCACCAAGTATGAATGAAACCATAACAGGGTGAAACACCCATATTTTGTGATTGCCACAGGTCTGCCGCGTAAAGGTGAATCCACGTATGTCATTTATTGGCCAAAAATGCATTTTTTACATCATTCGAAAGCTTGAGTTACGGCGCATCTAATGGTAGTCTCGGTTTTTCGATAAAACATGTTTACGGAAACTTATTTACAAACAAAGTTTTCCGAAAACACGTATGTTGCACAGTGTTCCGAACACGCAAAGGTGAAAGCACGCATGTTTGTAATGCGCGGCAAAAACACGTATGTTATGACATACGTATTTTCTACTTTGCGCTCTGGCGCATCAGTTTTAACATACGTGTTTGTATCGGGAATCTCCGGAGTTCGGAGCGGGGGTGTCTTAAGATCCATCAAATCGGGGGTGTCTTAAGAGCCGGCGGAGACACCGGACCAGCCGGCGGAGTCACCGGACCTCATCTCACCTCACCGGACCGAGTTCTCAATGGACTCTGATTGCTCTCTACTTAACATCTCATACGTCTCTGCGTCATCTTTAGATCTGGAAGCATACTATCTTCTGGAAGTATCACCTCTATTAGAGGCACTAGAGATGCTTGAAGTCACATCCAGAGACGTCATTCCAGCAGCCGACGAGACAAATTGCCTGAACAACAGCGACACTGTTTCCAGCGACGAACGCGACTTAGGAACGGGCAACGAACGCTACCTCGGAGCTGGAGACGGGCGTGACCTCGGACCTGGAGACGGACGCGACCTCGGAGCTGGAGACGGACGCGACCTCGGAGCTTGAGACGGACGCGACCTCGGAGCGGGCGACGGACGCTACCTCGGAGCTTGAGACGGACGCGACCTCGGAGCTGGAGATGGACGCGACCTCGGAGCGGGCGACGGACGCTACCTCGGAGCTGGAGACAGATGGGACCTCGGAGCGGGAGACGGACGCGACCTCGGAGCTGGAGATGGACGCGACCTCGGAGCGGGCGACGGACGCTACCTCGGAGCTGGAGACAGATGGGACCTCGGAGCGGGAGACGGACGCGACCTCGGAGCTGGAGATGGACGCGACCTCGGAGCGGGCGACGGACGCGACCTCGGAGCTGGAGACGGACGCGACCTCGGAGCTGGAGACGGACGCGACCTCGGAGCTGGAGACGGACGCGACCTCGGAGCTGGAGACGGACGCTACCTGTTGTTGTTGTTGTTGTCTCCTCCCAGTCACCGCCAAGGCGGTGACGTAGCCACACGGCTCTTGTGGGCCGCGTAGCCGTCGGCCAAGGCCGCCACCACGTCGTCGCGCCGTAGGTCGCGCTCCGTGGCATAGATGTTGCCCACCGCACGGAGACGAGGGCCGCACAGGCACGGGCAGCGCATCAGGATGTGCGCCGGCGTGTCGGCGGCCTCCTTGCACACGAGGCACAGGCCCGCTGGGCAGTCGGCCTCGTTGCACTGGGGGCAGTCCTCAGTCGGTCGGCGTCCGATACGGTGGAGGTATTGCTCCGAGCGTCCCCAGTGTCCCGCTCGGAGCTGGTGAACGTCCACCGCCTCCTCTCGGGTTGCGGCACGGACTGGTGGGGGTCCCTCATGATGGACCGATACCATCCGTCCGGCCAGCCAGCCTGCCAGCTTCTCCTGTCAGCCCTCGTCACAGTTCGCGTGAGAGTGCGAACGTCGACTGGCGTCGTCATCTGAGGGAGGGAGGTCACCTCCTTTGCCAGGACGTCCGCACTCTCGTTGCCTGGTGACCGCAGTGCACCGGCACACACTGGAGGTGCACGGCACAGCCGGAAGCCTCCAGCCCACGGAGCTGCGCCCAGATTCTGGACCCCATCGCCGAGGTCTGCGCCGCCGCGCCTCCAGACAACAGTAACAGCGCTGCCTTTGAATCAAGGCGGGCGACCACTGGCAGGCCCTCGTGGATAGGCAGCTCGCGGACCGCCTGCAGCGCCGCGAGCAGCGCGGTGAGCTCCGCGCGCGTGCTGGAACAGACGCGGCCCGCCGGGACGCGGATCTCCCGCGCCTCCCCGTCCGGGGGAGGACCAGCGCGCCACCGCCGCCGTTGGCGACGCCGGCGTCGGCCGATCCATCCGACCACACCAGATCGCTCTCGTGGCGAGCTCTCGTAGACGCTTCTCGGCAGCCGCACGGCGGACCGCCTCCGGGGCGCTACGTTGGGCTTGGGGACCCAAATCCAGGTGGAAGCAGACGGCGGCGCTGTCGCTCCAAGGTGACAGGGTGTGGTGAAGACGAGCTTCAACCGGCACGTCCCGTGCGCCAGCCATGATCAGGGCTAAGCCGCCCACTTCTTTCCACCCGCTCGTAGTGCTGAGGCGTCTTGGTGGGTTCGACTCGCCGATGGACCTCAGCGGGTCACCCTCCGGCAGGGACGCCGCGAGGCCGACCATCCTAGTGGCGAGGACTTTTCGTCGGGACTGGGGGTCCATCATCCCGGCCTCAGACATGAGAGCGTGGATGGGGTGGAGGCGACGCAACCCGTAACCACTCTGGCAGCCGCGCGCAGCTCTCGGTCGATGATCTCCACGTGAGTGGGGGATGCTGCTGGGAGCCAGACGGAGGCGGCGTACGTCGTCCGCTACCTCGGAGCGGGCGACAGACGCGACCTCAGAGATGGAGACGGACGCGACCTCGGAGCTGGAGACGGACGCGACCTCGGAGTTGGAGACGGACGCGACCTCGGAGCTGGAGACGGACGCGACCTCGGAGCTGGAGACGGACGCTACTTCGGAGCTGGACACGGACGCGACCTCGGAGTTGGAGACGGACGCGACCTCGGAGCTGGAGACGGACACTACTTCGGAGCTGGAAACGGACGCGACCTCGGAGTTGGAGACGGACGCAACCTCGGAGCTGGAGACGGACGCGACCTCAGAGCTGGAGATGGACGCGACCTCGGAGCTGGAGACAGACGCGACCTCGTCGTCGTCGTTATTCCCTCCGGCCCTGTGGATCCCGGGCGTAGCCATTGCGGCTCAGTTGGCGCGGTATCCGGCGGCCAAGGCCGCCACCACCCCGTCGTCGCGCAGGGTAGTCGGGTCCGGGTGAATGGTGTCCACGCGACGGAGGCGAGCTCCGGCCAGCGCAGGGCACCGTAGCAGCACGTGCCGCTGCTTCGAAACAATGCAGTTCATAATTTCCGGAGAGAACGTCTTTGATAAGAGAGTGAACAAATTGGCGGATGCCAGGGTAGTAAGCACGTTAAAAACTAGCTTTACATTGTAATCATACTCAGGATGCTGGTTACTTTACGTTTTCTCCATACATAAATATCCGGTGACGATAATATACATTGTAAGAAGCCATACATCGTTAACATACGTGTGTTAACCCGCGCACTGCAGGGGGGGTTGATTTCCGCCCCCCCCCCCCCCAGGTTTTTCAAAGATAGAGAAAAAAAACGGCGGCGCGCAGCGCCACCGGATTTTGATACACCTGTTAGGACATCAATTGCGCACACTTTGAGAGAAAAAAATATGTTCGGGTCATCTCAGGTCAGGTCACCAGACCAGGTCAAGTGACCCCACCACCAAAAATGTTTGCAGTTGTGCCAAAGCCAGAGTTTTCACCGATCAGGTTGAAACTTACAGGATGTCATGAGGGCATCAGTACTTACAATTCGTTTATCTCGGGATTTTGATATCGGTGACCTAAGGTCAGGTCAATTTCGTAACCTCCCCATAATAAGTCAATGGGGAAATATACAAATGCTTCCTATTTCAAGGATATGCATGGTACTAGTCCAATTACTTCTGGATCATGTTATTATAGGATATTCTTGATGATACAAGTGTAAGTTTTGTTCAGTGACCCCTATTGGGTCATTTGAGGTCATGCGAGGTCACCATCACTTTTTTGTCAATAACGACATAATGAAGATAGAGAAGTAAAACAGACATCAATGTGTTTGTCTCGTCGAGACACGTCTTCCCATATGCAACATGCCCTACTTGGGTCACCACTTGACCTTGACCTTAGGTCAAATTGTTAAGTTGACTTAACAAGGTCTCCATATATATATATATCATTCAAAGCGCCTTGACGAGATAAACACAATGGCGTAAACAGTTTTCCGTTATCTTTATTAAGTAAAAAGTTAATAGCAAAAAACGATTTAGCAAAAAAACGGCATTTTTCTTTTTGACCTCTGAAGCCTCAAATATTAACCTGAGATCAAATCTGAGGACACCTTAGCGATTACAAATTTCACTGGCTGGCGTTTGCTTTTTTCCGTTTGTTTCTAACTACCATCGTTTCTGAGATATATGGGAATTTCTGGAGCGATGTCCTAAAACAGGGGAAAAAACTGGAAAACTTGACCTTTGATGACCTCTGGTGACCTCAATTTTGACCTGACTTAAAAAAAACACTGAAATACTTTCGATAGAACATGTATGAAGCTATAAAATGCCTTTTTCCGCTTCTCGCTACGTTGCGTAGTTTTCGAGATATCGGGGGGGGGGGAAATCAACCCCCCCCCCTCCTGCAGTTCGTGTTCGGCGCAAAGCCCCTGCAGTGCGCGGGTTAACCCGCGCACTGCAGGGGCTTTGCACCGAACACGAACTGCAGGGGGGGGGTGATTTCCGCCCCCCCCCCTGAGATCTCGAAAACTACGCAACCTAGCGAGAAGCGGAAAAAGACATTTGATAGCTTCATACATGTTCTATCGAAAGTATTTCAGTGCTCTTTTAGGTCAGGTCAAAATTGAGGTCACCAGAGGTCATCAAAGGTCAAATTTCCAGTTTTTTCTCCTGTTTTAGGACATCGCTCCAGAAATTCCCATATATCTCAGAAACGATTATAGTTAGAAACAAACGGAAAAAAGCAAACGCCAGCCAGTGAAATTTGCAATCGCTATGGTGTCCTCAGATTTGATATCAGGTCAATATTTGAGGCTCCCGCGGTCAAAAAGAAAAAAAATCATTTTTTTTTTTGCTAAATCGTTTTTTGCTATCAATTTTTTACTTAATAAAAATAACGGAAAACTGTATACGCCATTGTGTTTATCTTGTCAAGGCGCTTTCAATTATATATACGGTGACCTTGTTATGTCAACTTAACAATTTGACCTCGGTCAAGGTAGAGTGGTGACCCAAGTAGGGCATGTTGCATATGTGAATACGTGTCTTGACGAGACAAACACATTGATGTCTGTTGTACTTCTCTATCTTCATTATGTCGAGAGTTATTGACAAGTGATGGTGACCTCGCATGACCTCAAATGACCCAATAGGGGTCACTGAACAAAACTTACACTTGGATAATCAAGAATATCCTATAATAACATGATCCAAAAGTAATTGGACTAATATCATGCATATCCTTGAAATAGGAAGCACTTGTATATTTCCCCATTGACTTATTATGGGGAGGTTACGAAATTGACCTAACCTTAGATCACCGATATCAAAATCCCGAGATAAACGAATTATAAGTACTGATGCCCTCATGACATCCTGTAAGTTTCAACCTGATCGGTGAAAAACTCTGGCTTTGGCACAACTGCAAACATTTTTGGTGGTGGGGCCACTTGATCTGGTCTGGTGACCTGACCTGAGATGACCAGAGTATATTTCTTTTCAAAGTGTGCGCAATTGATGTCCTAACAGGTGTACCAAATCCCGGCGGCGCTGCGCGCCGCCGTTTTTTCGCTATCTTTGAAAAACCTGAGGGGGGGCGGAAATCACCCCCCCCCCCTGCAGTGCGCGGGTTAACCTCGCTTGAAATGACATACGTGCTTTCACCTTTGCCTTGTCCCTGGTCTTCTCTTCGAGAGATGCGACATACGTGTTTTAACCTCGCTTTAAATGACATACGTGCTTTCACCTTTACCGAACATGATTGGATGTGGCAAATTTCGACCTGGTAAAAAAACGTTCTTGAATTACAGGAAATATAAACAAAGTCTATAATTAAATATATGCTCATTAGATGCGCGGTGCTTGGGAGATTCCATTGGCATAACATTTTCACCGATACGCCACTTGTTGGGCGAATTATTACGTAAAACAGAAAATCGTCTCTCCTGAACATTTTTGTTTTACGACAAACCGTGACATACGTGGATTCACCTTTGCGCGGCAGAGGTACATCCTGTACCCATTTTCAGTTTAGATTTGACAGACACAAATAAATAATGGCTCACCTGTCTAGTTAGCCATCCTACATCAGGATCATTGCTTGCAACAGATGCTATTATCAAGCTGATCAGTGAGAAGAGAAAATGCACACTCATTTTTATGCTGGAATAAACACAAAAATGCACCACCATTTGTTAGGCAGACCAAAAAGGAAAGTCAAGATTTTAAGCAAGGGTCCTTTTAGCACAATCAAAGTGTCATATTGGAGACAGTCAACAGTGTCAGATGAGATTGCTCTGTCCATGACCTGACATTGCCCTTTCAATGACCTGCCATTGCCCTTTCAATGACCTGACATTGCCCTTTCAATGACCTGACATTACCCTTTCAATGACCTGACATTGCCCTTTCAATGACCTGACATTGCCCTTTCAATGACCTGACATTGCCCTTTCAATGACCTGCCATTGCCATTTCAATGACCTGACATTGACACATGACCTGTCACTGTGTTAACAGTGATGTGACACTGAAGCATCATCCAAAAACTTTCAAGATATCTACTGGGATCTTAGATCTTCAGTGGTTTTATAAGAATCCACTGGGATATGAAATCCACCTCCCATACTTTGTGAAGAAATCCACTGGATCCATTTATAAATCTGCATTTTTGGAACCTTTGATTTTACATATTGTCAATAGCTCTCCAGTTGCTGCAAATGGAACTGTTTTCATAATATATCTGGTGTTGGATTTTGTCCAGAAATGCTATACTCATGGCATAATATTTGTGACAGAATCTGCCCAGTCCAGTGGCGTACCCAGGATTCATGCCAGGAGGGGGAAATTTTTGATCAGGGGGGCATAAGGTACCCCAATAAAAAAACGGATTTGGCCCACTATATTTTAGAGGGGCATATTTTCAACATTTTATTATTTAAAAAAAAATAATTCATTTTTTCTATCGAAATAGGGCCCTTCAGGCCCTATTTCGCCCTGTTTGCCCCCCCCCCCCTTGGGTACGCCTATGACCCAGTCCAAGATTACATGGGATCATAGGTCCACATATCATAGATCATGGGATCCTGTGTGATCAATCAAAGAGCTAGGGAAGGTGTAGACAAGGTGGGTACCTACCTGCCATGGTAAATGCTGAAAAACACTGATGCTGTAAATGCTGTAGTAGGTAATTTGGTAATACTCTTACCTGGTTCTCTTACCTGGTCGGGTCCCCTATAGCTTAGTGTCAGGAAAGGGTGGGCATGGAATACAGGGAACCCTAATTTGCAGACGCCCCAGCCAAAAAGTGTAACAACATCCATAGTAGGCTTTGCAAAGAAGATGGCTGGAGTTGAGCATCTTCCAGTAACAAAAGTCACAGTATAGTCTGATCAATTATATCCCTAGCATTGCTGAGGTGTAACATCAATCAAATGACCAGTTTTTACAGAGCAGCAAACAATCATGGCTTGATCAGATAAACCTAAGTTACTACTCTCCAGTGTATGCATACAGGTCATTGTGAATACATGTGTTGAGCGACTGTTTAAAGCCTGACAATACAGGAGCAGCGGTAACGGTGGGGCTGGTGTCACCGTCGCGGCCGGGCAATCAAATCAAGGTTTAAGGGTACTATCACCGTTGTTGGTCTACAGTCATGGGGAAGCTTTATGACGTCACCAGATTCTGGCTACCAGCGAATCTTAGGCCGACCCGATCGGACCTAATGGCTACGAGCAGTAGGTTTTGTCCCGATCGGACTTAATGGCTACGAGCTGTAGGCCGACCTGATCAGACTTAATGGCGGGGTTAGGTTAGGTTAGGTTATTTGCATTCATTCCGATCAGTTGGGCCTACCGCTCCAACCGATCAGAATTAATGAAAATAACCTAACCTAACCCCGCCATTAAGTCTGATCGGGTCAGCCTACAGCTTGTAGCCATTAAGTCTGATCGGGACGAAACCCACAAAAAAACCCTGAAATTGGAGCAAATTTAACCACCGTTCTGGATCCGCCAATGTGTAAAATCATGTGCAATGCCTTTATAATGAGATCAATCACATATATTTTATATAAACCATGTTTCACACCAAGGAAAATACACAACAGAATGTGAAAACAAACTGCATGACATCAACGCTTGTGCCGGGGAAGTCCCAAATAGCTGACTACAGGAGCCCTCTTCTGCTACTGCTGAGCCAACTACTGCTCATCCTAAGATACATACCAAGTTAATCCCTTGTCAAGCACCCCAGGGACTGGACCAATGCCACGCTTAGCAACAATATAAAGGCAGAAGGCCTCACATGCACCAGTCACAGTACAACAGCAGCAGACCCGATCGGACTTGCACTATTCAACACACATTAGTCGCCGCTGAGCTGTCCAGGCTCCGCTGCTTCCGCGCAACAGCCGGATGCAGAAGAACACAACATAAACCAATAATTTGTATGTACAAAGTTCTGCAAATAACCAATGAGTACATACAAAATTATCTCAACACAGTGTCACCAAATTCAGCCAGTTAGGTGTCAAGGAAGTATATTACGAGCGAGGCCGAAGGCCGAGCAAAGTCTTACTAAACTTGCGGGGAAAACAATATTGAGCGGCCCGATATGAAATAGGAAATATGAAGAGCAAAATTCTTTGGACCCAAAAAGTTCAGAAAATGACACAAATTCCAAGGCTGTTAACACGACAATGACTGCTCACAGAACTGACAAAAATTAAATAACTCAATTATAAATACATTCCACTAACTAAGCAGAAACTGGAACATAAAGCGAGACGCGGAACAATAAATGCCCTGCCGTCGGTGACGAAGAATGCCACTGCACGGGAGTGAATGCAAAGGCTGTACAAATCTGTATTATTCTTGATTGAAACACGAACGCCATACTTGCCGCGAATGTCGTGCATCCATATTTGGTATATTATTCCAAATCTGATAGTGACCTTCATTTGTTGGTATTTTTTTCTAGTTTTATAGTATATTTTTAGTATATACTAAACAAAACTTTGAAGTACCCAGTGTTCTATTGCCCTGGGTAGACCCGTCCTGGGTAGGCAGCGAAATGCGTGATGTCACGGGCACGTGACGTCACACGCTCCCTATTAGAATAGTGTTAAATCGGCCTACTTTCGCGTCCTACCATTTGTATACCTTAGGTGCCAGAGGGATCAATGGAGTACTAAATGATAGATTGAAATGTCCTCTACAGCTCGCTTTTGGGACATTTTCTCCTAAATTGGAAGGGTGAGCCGCTAGACGATGTCAAAGCCAGACATGCAACCGAGCGAGGCCCATGCCCATATAAGGCAATTTTGGATTTTGGCCACGGGGAACTGTCGCTGGATGCTGTTTTTGGTTGAAGTGCGAATTTTGCATTATTTCACCTGGTTGTTGGTGAAGTAAGGACTAAGGTGACTTGAGGATACTTTGTAGTAGTATCTATCAGTTGAAAGTATTTTACATCTGGATTACACTTGTTTCACCTACAATTATGTTGAAGATAGTTGAGTGACGAATGCGCCACCGTAAATAAACATGGCGGCCGCGCCGGTCGAAGGCGTAATTATTTTAGTAGATCGAGAAGTGCCACGAGACGGTCTACGAAAGGAAATACGCTTCTCCCGATTCGGCCACCCCATTGGTGGAAATCGAGCTGGAAAGTGACGCCATGGGACAGGGTGGACACGTTACGGAGATAGCCATGACACCCCCTGGGGTCGCTTGTACCAAGGCCCTATAAGAGCTTGTACCGATCAGGGTATATTGAAGGGTACCGGTAGCTGCAATATTCTCCGCAATAGAAGCACACAGTGGGGTGTCATGGCTATCTCCGTAACGTGTCCACCCTGTCCCATGGCGTCACTTTCCAGCTCGATTTCCACCAATGGGGTGGCCGAATCGGGAGAAGCGTATTTCCTTTCGTAGACCGTCTCGTGGCATTTCTCGGTCTACCAAAATAATTACGCTTTCGACGGGCGCGGCCGCCATGTTTATTTACGGTGGCGCATTCGTCACTCAACGATCTTCAACATAATTGTAGGTGAAACAAGTGTAATCCAGATGTAAAAATACTTTCACCTGATAGATACTACTACAAAGTATCCTCAAGTCACCTTACTTCATCAACAACCAGGTGAAATAATACCAAATTCGCACTTCAACCAAAAACAGCATCCAGCGACAGTTCCCCGTGGCCAAAATCCAAACATTGCCTTATATGGGCACTGGCCTCGCTCGGCTGCATGCCTCGCTTTGACATCGTCTAGCGGTTCACCCTTGCAATTTAGGAGAAAATGTCCCAAAAGCGAGCTGTAGGGGACGTTTCAATCTATCAGTTAGTGCTCAATTGATCCCTCTGGCACCTAAGGTATGCAAATAGTAGGACGCGAAAGTAGACCGATTTAACACTATTTGAATAGGGAGCGTGTGACGTCACGTGCCCGTGACATCACGCATTTCGCTGCCTACCCCGGACGGGTCCACCTAGTCTCTATGGCCTTGAGAAGCACATGCACCTGTAACTGCGATACTTTAGGAGCCTGCCAGAGCCCTGTTCGGTGAGTATCTAGGGCCTTGGTTCGGTGCCCTGTTTGGCTGCTGAGCCCTGTTCGGCGGCCGGCTCTCGCGAGAGCGCTCACTGACGTCACACAGGGCAGTGTCGTCATAATGAGTGACGTCAGCTCGCGGCCGCCGAACACCGGCGAGCAAACCCGTTAGCAAGCCATGCTAGAGCTCTTTTCAATCGCTGGAATGCCGCTCGCGCGCGAGCACGTGACGTCACGTAAGGGGGCACGCGTACATGAAAATGTGCGCGTGACGTCATCGTTCGCTCGCTCCTGATTGGTGAATCGCACGTTGCTAGGCAACCTGCGAGCCCACTAGCACTGGCTAACGTGAGAGCCGGCAGCCGAACAGGGCTCATAGCGCTGTTCGGCGGCCGGCTCTCGCGAGAGCGTTCACTGACGTCACACAGGCCAGTGTCGTCATAATGAGTGACGTCACCTCGCGGCCGCTGAACACTCGCAAGCAAACCCGTTAGCAAGCCATGCTAGCGCTCTTTTTCAATCGCTGGAATGCCGCTCGCGCGCGAGCACGTGACGTCACGTAAGAGGGCACGCGTACATGAAAATGTGCGCGTGACGTCATCGTTCGCTCGCTCCTGATTGGTGAATCGCACGTTGCTAGGCAACCTGCGAGCCCACTAGCACTGGCTAACGTGAGAGCCGGCAGCCGAACAGGGTTCAGTGCTAGTGGGCTCGCAGGCTGCCTAGCAACGTGCGATTCACCAATCAGGAGCGAGCAACCGATAACGCCACGCGCACATTTTCATGTACGCGTGCCCCCTTACGTGACGTCACGTGCTCGCGTGCGAGCGGCATGCCAGCGATTGAAAAATAGCGCTAGCATGGCTTGCTAATGGGTTTGCTCGCCGGTGTTCGGCGGCCGCGAGCTGACGTCACTCATTATGACGACACTGCCCTGTGTGACTGTAGGATATGTATGGCTAGCCTTGGGAGACTATTATCTGTGAGATGTTGTGTGGGGCTCGCATGTGCTTGGCTAATGCTGCATGGGTGCATGTGCAAATGTTTGTCTTTGTTGCCCGTTTGCATGTGCATGTTTGCTTGCTCAGACCCAGACGGCTCGGCTTGGCGGCATGTGTTAATGCTTCACTTCTCCTCGCAGGAACGAGTTCCCATGTGAATACACACATCAACGCAGCATTCTGTGTGATCACTGTGAAGTACCGAACATGGTGCGGTCAGTTTGCTAGACAAGACCTGCCTACAGTCAAAGTTCACACCGGCTATGGAGGCATCATCTGGGGCAGCAGCGCAGCCACCAGTTCAGCTGATCACCTTGACGCAGGAGCAGCTGCAGATGCTCCTTACTCCTCATGATCCTGAACATCATGGTACCAGTGCATGTTGAACGCAGAGGCCCTCTCGTCCTTCCATCCAGCCTGACACAACTGACGAGGACTGGCGACTGTTTTTATTCCAGTGGCAGCGTTACAAGAGCCAGTGTAAACTGACATCATTTTCTGCCATCCGAGATGAGCTACTGTCAACATGTTCATAGGATCTCGAAAAGCAGCTCTTCAACCTCGCTGGAACTGGCTTAAATGAGCTGACAGAAGCACAGCTACTGGAGCAAATCAAGGAGGTTGCTGTCAGAGGTCTGAATGTGGAGGTGCACAGACATCAATTTCATGCAATGCGCCAGTCACAAAGAGAGGACATAACACATTTTGTGTCTCGGCTGAGGTCAAAGGCGTCATTCTGCTCATTCTCAGTTACAGCGTTTCGTCCCACTGCAGAGTCTCTGGGCCCAGGGCCGATCAGCTATGAAGAAGACGCTCTGCGCACTCAGATGGTAGTTGGTCTCTACGACAAAGATCACCAGAACCGGATCCTGAATGATGCAGCAAAGTACTCATCATTCAAAGAGTTGTACCAGGCTCTCCAGACAATGGAAGCTGCTGACACAAGCAGGCTGAAGTTGGCAGACAGATCAGCACCGGACCCCGACCTATCAGCTGCTCAAAAGTCTCAGTATCAGCGGGAACGCAGGAGTTACAGTCATGCCCCTGACACGCATAAGAAGAAAGCAGTGACTCCCTGCCGCTGGTGCAATGGAACAAGTCACGAGACAGCACAGCGCTGGCAGCATAAACGCTGTCCCGCCAGAGGGAGAGTATGCAAGAAATGTGGCAAACCAAACCATTTGGCAAGTGCCTGTCAATCGAAGCTCAGCCAAGGGAGGCAACAATGGCGAAGTCGTGACGAAACGTCTGCTCAGATGTGTCGGACACTGAAGACATCAGCTTCTGTTTTTCACAAGGTGAAGCAAGCGTGGATGCGAAACGTGACCAGTTGGACAAAGAGGGAAGTCCTCATCAAGAGTGGAGGAACGGTGAGTTCGTTGACAGTCGAGCGAAACGTCACCCAGAAGTGAATGTCAAGGTCCAAATCATCCATGAAGCTCATGAGAAGATGGGGAAGCTCATGAGCCTCTCAACGAGAGCGAAGATGGTTGGTGACGTTACCAGACAAGCCTGTACTGATACAGGTGCGATGACATGCACTAGCGGACCAGAGCTCCTCAAGGCACTAAACTGCCCTCGGCAGTACCTGGTGAAGACTCGGCATAGGATACAAGGGGTAACTGGCGATGGTCTACAGATCATTGGCACGCTCCTGCTACAGATGAAACTCGGTGAACGCACAACAAGACAAGTAGTGTACATCACAAACGACACCAGCGGGCTTTATCTCTCTGAGAGTGCACTGCGGGACCTGGGTGTGATCCATCCAGATTTTCCTGATGTCCAACACAGTCCGCTTCCTACTTCAGCTGAAGCAGCCGCGTGCTCGTCACGTGATCCCAAAACAGCTCCCTGTGGATGTCCTCGTAGAAAGTCGGTCCCGGACAGACCCTCTAGCATCCCCTATCCCCCCGCAGAGGAGAATCGCCACAAGCTGGAGGAGTGGATCCATCATCATTTTTTCAGCAGTGCTTTCAATGTCTGCGAGCATCAGGCCCTGCCACCTTTGTCAGGAAAGCCGATGGACATCAAGTGCAAGCCCGACATCACCCCGCGCGCCGTGCATGTGCCTATTCCCATCCCATACCACTGGAAGGCTGCAACCAAAAAAAGCCTCGATCGCAACGTACAGCTGGGTGTCATTGAGCCTGTTCCTCAGGGTACACCAACAGTCTGGTGTTCAAGAATGGTGGTGACAGGCAAGAGTGACGGATCGCCTCGAAGAACTGTAGATCTGCAGAAAGTAAATGAGGCCACGATGCGTGAGACGCATCATACGCCCACCCCATACAACCTCGTTGCAGATGTACCGCCCAACACCGTGAAGACGGTATTAGACGCCTGGAATGGCTATCATAGCCTTCCTCTGTCAGTATCAGCGAGAGACGCAACCACGTTCATCACGGAGTTTGGCCGCTACCGGTACCTGCGTGCACTTCAGGGCTTCCATGCGTCGGGAGATGCCTACACCCGGCGTATCAGTGACATCACCGAGGGCATTCCGCGTGTGAAGCAATGTGTTGACGACGCACTTCTGTGGGACAAGGCCATGGAGACGTCCTTCTGGCACACGCTGGAGTACATCTCAAGATGCGCTCGCAATGGGGTGATATTCAATCCCAGCAAGTTTGTCTTCGGGTCACCCAAGGTCGACTTCTCAGGATTCACCATTGACAAAGATGGTTACAAGCCCACTGCGAAGATGCTTAGCGCTATCAAAGACTTTCCGACACCGACGAATATCACTGGAGTTCGAAGTTGGTTCGGACTGGTCAACCAAGTGTCCTACGCGTTCGCTCAGTCGTCTGCCATGTTACCTTTTCGAGAACTACTGAAGGAGAAAGGAAGAAGGTTCTTCTAGGACGACAATCTGGACTCGCTGTTCGAACAGTCCAAGAGGATCATCGTCTTGCAAGTTCAGGAAGGTGTCAAGTCCTTCGAGCTTCACCGAGCAACATGTTTGTCTACTGATTGGAGCAAGAACGGTGTTGGGTTCCTGCTGCAACAGAAGCACTGCAGCTGTCCACTCGAGAAGGCTCCTCACTGCGGCCCTGGCCATTGGCGCCTGATCTTCGCGGGCAGTCGGTTCACGACAGAAGCCGAGTCAAGCTATGCTCCCGTGGAGGGAGAAGCGCTCGCGCTGGTGTATGCGCAAGAACAGTGCCGAATGTTTGTGGTGGGCTGCAAGCGCCTTATAGAAGCCGTTGACCACAAACCGTTAGTCAAGATTTGCCCAGACCAGTCGCTGGATAATATCAGAAATCCGAGAATTCTACGCCTCAAAGAAAAGTCATTGAGATACAAGTTCGCAATCAAGCACATCCCAGGACGCGGTAACGTGGGTCCGGATGCCGCGTCGCGATACCCGACAGGGCTGTGGAGTGCTGTCGCCTGCTCACGCACGCAGGACTTTTCCAAAGCAATGTTTGTGGATTCCCTTCGCCATCAGCCAACTGACGACGACGCGGGAACATCGAAGACGATTCATGCGGCAATGCTGGAGGATATTGCTGCAGCTTAAGTAGCTTCCACTACTGAAAGTATAAGGGCCATCACATGGGAACTCGTCAAGAAAGAGGCCCTGCTCGACAAGACATGCATCGAACTGGTGCGCCTCATCGAGGCAGCGCTTCCACACAACGCGGAGTGAGCTTCCGGATTGCCTGAAACCGTTCTGGCAGATGCGTCACGAACTCTATCACATCGATGGTGTACCGTTTTTGGACCACAATGTTTATACCCTCAGCACTTCGCGCCGAAGTCCTGAAGTTCCTTCATTCCGCGCATCAGGGAGAAGTTGGGATGAAAAACAGCGCTCGTCGACGGTTCTTCTGGCCCGGCATGGATGCTCAGATAGCCCAGAAGAGAGCTCAGTGTAGAACATGCGCAGGCATGTCACCATCTCAGCCGAAGGAACCAATGCTGGACACCCCAGTGCCGGAGTTTCCATTTGAGATGACGCGTTGTCACTACTTTGAGTTGGCTGGCCATCATTATCTCGTGTATGTGGACAGATATTCTGGATGGTCTGAAATCGCCAGAGTGCCGAACGCGGCTTTCCCTACCCTAGCGACAACCCTGAGGCGATGGTTTACGCAGTGGGGTGTATCACGAACCCTGGAGACAGATGGCGGACCACCTTTCAGTGGCCGTCAGTTCAGTGCGTTTGTGGAGCAATGGGGCATCAATCACCGTCAATCGTCTGCCTACTATGCACAAAGTAACGGCAGAGCGGAGCTGGCTGTGAAAGCAGCAAAACGCTTGTTACGCGACAACACCAGCAGCTCAGGCGAGTTGAATACCGATGGCGTCACTCGAGCACTACTGCAGTACAGGAACACGCCGATCCGAGGTATCGAGGACTCTCCCGCTGAGATCATCTTTGGCAGAAGGCTCCAAGACGGTCATCCTACGCCAATCTCAAACAGACCAGAATGGAAGCGTCTGAGGATCCTTCGCGAGATGAGCGCCGCTTGCCTTCACGCTCGTGTAGTGGATCGCTACAACGAACACACGAAACTGCTCCATCCATTGGACGTGGGAGACGTCGTCTTAGTCCAAAACCAGACTGGTTCATGTCCTCGACGCTGGGATTTGACAGGGGTGGTTGTTGCAAAGTTTGATAACCGACAGTATCGGATTAAGGTCCATGGAAGTGGCAGAGTTACCCTGCGAAACCGTCGCTTCATCCGTCTGCTCCACCCGTTTGTGAGCACGGAGAGAAAGGCAACAGTCGCAGTTCTGCCATCGTCAGTGCCGATGTCACGACCCTTCCTCACACAGTCTATGGCCACTCCCATGCAAAACCGTCACCCTGTCGCCCCACCCGTATCCCGACTACCCGCTCAGACTCACCATGGCCCTGAGCCCCAAGTACCTGACCAGGCTCACCATGGCGATGCCGTCACACCGCCTCATCGGCTTCAGAAAGTACCATCAACCACGGATGGACGAGGGGACACCGCAGTCCCCGACTCGCCGACTCGAGCTGCTGACACAGTCCATCAGCCCGCCGAGTCTCGGGAGCGCTCTGCGGACTTCACGCCTGCTGCGGACGTCACCCAACAGCAGCCGTCGCCGTCTCCGCTGCGTGCCTCTCCGAGGTTCACGTCGGCAGAGCCGCAACCCAGTGAGGAAACAGGGACTGCGCCCCGCCGCAGCACGCGCCATACAGTAGCGAAACGCCGCTTGTCCCCGCAACTGCGTGGGAAGTCTCATGGCGTATCGAGTGATTCTTAGACAGTGGACTGGGCATCGCGGTCTGGTCATTTATCGTGGCCTGATGGCCTATCTGTGGTTCGATTGACGTTTATGGATGTTTGTCTGTTCGTTATTGTTCTTGGGGGGATTCCTTGCTTTTTTTGTTTCCTTTGTTTCGATCGATACTGGCCAGTTTCGATCGCGATGGTGGGGGGCGCGTAGGATATGTATGGCTAGCCTTGGGAGACTATTATCTGTGAGATGTTGTGTGGGGCTCGCATGTGCTTGGCTAATGCTGCATGGATGCATGTGCGAATGTTTGTCTGTGTTGCCCGTTTGCATGTGCACGTTTGCTTGCTCAGACCTAGACGGCTCGGCTTGGCGGCATGTGTTAATACTTCGCTTCTCCTCGCAGGAACGAGTTCCCATGTGAATACACACATCAACGCAGCACACTGTGTGATCACTGTGAAGCACCGAACAGTAACGTCGGTGAGCGCTCTCGCGAGAGCCGGCCGCCGAACAGCGCTCCTGTTCGGCTGGCTCTCACGTTACCCAGTGCTAGTAGGCTTGCAGGTTGCCTAGCAACGTGCGATTCACCAATCAGGAGCGAGCAAACGATGATATCACGCGCACATTTTCATGTACGCGTGCCCCCTTACGTGACGTCACGTGCTCGCGCGCGAGCGGCATTCCAGCGATTGAAAAAGAGCGCTAGCATGGCTTGCTAACGGGTTTGCTCGCCGGTGTTCAGCGGCCGCGAGCTGACGTCACTCATTATGACGACACTGCCCTGTGTGACGTCAGTGAGCGCTCTCGTGAGAGCCGGCCGCCGAACAGCGCTCAGCTGCCGGCTCTCAAGTTAGCCAGTGCTAGTGGGCTCGCAGGTTGCCTAGCAACGTGCGATTCACCAATCAGAGCCCTGTTCGGCTCCAGCTCTCGCGTTAGCCAGTGCTAGTGGGCTCGCAGGTTGCCTAGCAACGTGCGATTCACCAATCAGGAGCGAGCAACCGATGACGTCACGCGCACATTTTCATGCATGCGTGCCCCCTTACGTGACGTCACGTGCTCGCGCGCGAACGGTATTCCAGCGATTGAAAAAGAGTGCTAGCACGGCTTGCTAACGGGTTTGCTCGCGGGTGTTCGGCGGTCTCGAGCTGACGTCATTCATTATGACGACACTGCCATGTGTGATGTCGGTGAGCGCTCTCGCGAGGGCCGGCCGCCGAACAGCGCTCAGGAGCGAGCAAACGATGACGTCACGCGCACATTTTCATGTACGCGTGCCCCCTTACGTGACGTCACGTGCTCGCGCGCGAGCGGCATTCAGCACACATCGGCACAAAACAACAGACTGTGGCACACACAGCACGGAATTGTCGTTCTCGCCCCCTACCTCGATGCCAACAGCGGCAGACCAGACAGGCGAGAGCTGCCAATCTCGCCGTATCCTTCGGCGGCGGACAGCGGCACGCCAGAATACAACTCTCGTTCGTTCGTTCGTTCGCTACTGCCTCCGGCTCGCATCCCGGGTGTAACGATAGCGGCTCAGTTGGGCGCGGAATCCGGCGGCCAAGGCAAACCACCATACAGTCGTCGCGCAGGGTAGTCGGGTTCAGGTGGATGGCGCCCAGGCGCCGGAGGCGAGCTCCGGCCAGGGCGGGGCACCGCTGCAGCACGTGCCGCGGTGTGTCAGCCTCTCCTCTGCATAGCCGGCACAGGGCGGCGGGACACCCCTCGGGGCTGCACTGCCCTCAGCCGGGCGTAGGGCGGCGACCGATCCGGTGGAAGTACTCCTCCGAGTCGCTCCAGTGGCCGGCTCGGAGCTGCCGGATGTCCACCGTAGCGAGACGGTCGCCGTCGCCGACCGGGCCCGGCTGGCGGGTTTCATGATCATCACATTTCTTTGCACCTCCAATTATAGGCTATCAACTGCATCAAATTTGTATTGTGTGTGACACACAAGCAAATATTTATTGAATTGGCAAACACCAATATCTTCCAAGACAATCAATACATATTACATAATATGTAAAAATGCATGTTAATATATGCATCAGGACCACATAGATATGCACCAGACAATCAGCTCATCCAGACAATCAGCTCAATCTTTCAATTATATAACTAAATTTAACATATATGATCCTAGCATTCTGCTGCCTTGATGCTAAGTGATAGATGGTACACATGTAAGAGTTCCCGGTTAGCTGTCGGCCATGCATAGCCTCCAGCATCCCGTCCCTCCCTTACATTACTACCCATTACGTTAACATGCCCCGCCTGCTACCCGGGTGTATTAAACTAGCAGCCCGTATAAGTCGTACAACGTTCACCGTGGATCAGTTTGGCATTCCTCGCTTCCCGGGGAAATATTGCATTCTCCTAAACTCTATATTAGGGCTTAACACACATTCCTTCACAGACTTGCATACTTCCACCTACACAAACAACACACCACCTTGTCACGCTTCCGACACACACACCACCTCATTATGCACATACACATTCACAGGTATCCACACTCGTTCACGAACAACTCGTCACCTTACCGCATCTCCAGCTCTCTCACACCCACCTTCCACCGTCACAGCGAATCTCCACCACCTTACCGCATCTCCGGTACTATCACACTCACAATTCACCGTCGCACCCAATTCACACCATACGCGCTGCACCACACCCGTCTACGCTCAGACCGCACCTTGCCCATTGATATTGTAATGCGGGCTCCAGAGCGTAGCTCAGATCACGGCGCTCCGCACCGACTGACCTTTATACTTCGAAAGAGCTCTGGACTTAGTATCGGGATTTCTAAGGCACCTGGGTGTCGCAGCGTTAATTTGTATGGGGACAAGAATAGCTGAAGATGTCGTCCCGACGAGGCCGCCACGAGAAATGCCCCGTCTCTCTCTCCTACCGTCCTGAGCTCAGCTCACAGGTGGGGCGTGGCACCCCTAGCGGCTACACCACGCACTTCCCCAGGTCCGCATCTTTCGCTTTTCAGATTCCGGGCGTCGGAGAAAGCGACCAGCGAAAGTCGGCCAGCCTTCAGGTTGACCCTGCGTGAATGCACGGCCGTATCCTGTACCGCGGCCGCTCCCGCTGATGCTAACGTACGTCCGTCATCTCTATTCGCTGGCTCAGAACTGGGTAGCAATTTATAACCTTACATAATATACCCCTCCTCAGACGGCCGGGACAAAATTCCCTTACTCCCGGGGGGAGTGGAATGGTCAAGGTGCGCCCTTTACATGTATATCAACACTCACCGCTCCCTCGCTAACCTCTACGCCTTACACACTCCATCATCATATCACTTCACTTCTCGCGCTGTTTTCCATCTCCAACACATCGTTCTACCTACCCCGCACACCCCGCCTACTCCAAATCCCTGTTGACTGACCCCATCCGTCCTGACACTCATCTCGCACACACTTCCCCCATCCCCTCGCGCTGCCCGCTCCACGACGGCGACCGCTTCCATCGGGCGCCACGATTTTGGCCGGTGCTGTTGCTACAGCTACCATGATGCCGCTGCTCGGACACTGCGTTGTGTCCCGCTTGCACCCGGTGTGGCGCCGCAGCGTGGACTGCTGCAGAACGGCAGCCTCCGGTGGGGCACCGCGGCGTATACGGCGGCAGGTCGGCGGCATCCGGTGGTGCGCTGCGGCGTGGACTGCTCGGCAGGTCGGCAGCATCCGGTGGGGCGCTGCGGCGTGGACTGCTTGGCAGGTCGGCAACATCCAGTGGGGCGCTGCGGCGTGGACTGCTTGGCAGCATCCGGTAGTGCGTTGTGGCGGTCACTGCTGAAGCTCGGCAGCTTCGGGGGCTAGGCGACTGCCCCTGTGGCGGGCAGCGGCTGCTGCAGCGAACGACACGCAGTGTAGCGCCGCGACACTGCGGCCCGGTGGCGAGGCCGCTGCGCCTGCGATCTCGGCTGTGACGGCTGTAGTACACCGCAGAAGCGTGTGTTGCTGCTGCCACGGCGACCGCTGCACAGCACGAACAGGCACTGCGGACGTCCTCACCCCCGAAGCGACAACCACTGATGGCGTCCTGCTCCCGCACGACAGCTGTTGCCTCTTGTGAGGCGCAGCGGCTGCCACTGTTGCTGCATGGCTGTCCCTGCTGCGCTCGGCAGCTGCCGTCGCGGCTGCCGACCGTGATGATTGCGCAGTGATGGCCGCCACCGCTCTTCTCCCGGATGCTGCTGCATCTGCTGTGCCGCGATTGCGGCCGGTCACCGCGGCCACGACGAGCGCCACGCAGTGATGGCCGCGGCGATTTCAGCCGACTGCGACTGGGGTCTTGGCTGCCCGCTGGAGCCCGTACGAACCCCGCCGAATCAGCTGCATGTGACACCCGAGTCCTGACATCATTCCTCACACTCCATAATCTTTTTCCAACTTGGATCACTTCCCAATTTACGCCACTCTTTCGTTCAATTTCTCTGTCATGAAGCACAAGAATTTAGCGCAAGTATGGGACTACAGAAACGCTGACATCGACTCACTAGTAGACATCCTCTCACGGACCGACTGGAACGCAATCACCGATAAAGATGTGGACGGGGCAACCGAAGCTCTCACGGATGCACTCCGTGACGCGGCAATCCACTGCATCCCAATCAAAGAAGTGCGAATTCGACAGGATAAGCTTTGGGTAACAGCTGAGCTTCGACGCCACATTCGTAAAGGGGATCGACTTTTCAAACTCCCTCGCACCAGGCAAACAGAATATGACTGGGCCCACTGGCGAACTCAACGCAATCTGGTGACCAGCACTAACCGGAAGTTGAAAAAGAACATATGAACCACAAAGTAAATCATCTCCTTGAAAACAAAAAAGACCCATTTAAATATCACACTATTCTAAAAAAATATTACTGGATTCAGGCGAGACACTACGATATAGCTGCTCATAGCTGAGGACGGAGTGATCATTAATGATAATCACCTAAAGTCTGAAGCATTAAATTCGTATTTCTGTGCCCAAACCAATATCCACCTAACCACATCGCATCATGTACACCTCAGCGATTACGAAAACACCCAGCCTGAAACGCCACACCACCTTGCCACCATTGTGTTCACTCCATACGAGGTACTTAACGTAATAAACGGCCTTGATGCTTCCAAATCATGCGGACCAGACGCTCACGCATCCCGCCATGTTCCACCGTGAAGGTCCTGGGCATGGTCCTGGACCCAGGTCTGACCTGGGAGCCACATATATCGACGGTGGTTCGCAGATGCAACGCTATCCTTATATACCTCTACAAAATTCGCCACTATTTCACACCCAAAGCCCTTGAGCTCCTGGTACAGGCTCACGTTTTCCCCCACATTTTGTACTGTCTCTCCGTTTGGGGCGGGGCCGCCCAATGCCATCTGTCACGGATTCAGAAAACTATCAACTTTGCGGCGAGACTTGTCTCTGGGGTGCGGCGCAGTGAGCACATCTCACCTGTCCTCATCTCGTTAGGGTGGCTGAGTGCGAGGGAGATGGTGCATCAGCGAGACTGCCTCAAAGTGTTTAGTGCGCTTCATGACCACAACTGCCCGCCAGCCCTGAGAGCTCTTTTTGTCAAACGATCCCAGGTATCCCAGAGGGAAACGAGAGCTGTAGCCGCGGGAGAGCTGCAGCTGGAAAGATGTCGCCTGTCAGCCACGCAGAGAAGCTTCGCATATAGGGCCGCGCGTGCGTGGAATTCTCTCCCAGCTAACATTACCGAGGTGCGGAGTCGCGGGGCGTTCCTGCGTGCCATTTGTCAGCCAACATGAATTACAATCGGATGTCCGTGTTGTTTTTCACATGCATCGTGACCGTGACCGTTCCCATAGTGTATGAGTAAATGTCTATCACCCTTACCTACAATGTACAGGGTTCATAATACCCACTACGTGGACGAATCCTTAATAAACGAAACGAAGGTACCGACACGACTCCTGAAAATGACGGCTATTTATATTGCCGAACCGCTGGCGATTTTTTTCAACAAATCCCTTGCTACGGGGAAGTATCCAAGTCTCTGGAAAAGGGCCAATGTTAAACCAGTGTTTAAGAGAAAGGGATCGCCATCAGATTTGAAAAACTACAGACCCATTAGCCTGCTACCATGCTTATCAAAAATCCTCGAAAAACTCGTCTTCAAAATATTTTATGAACACATTACAACACATCATCTTCTCACTGACAACCAGAGTGGCTATTGGCCGGGCCACAATACCCAGGTGCAGCTTGTCTACCTCACGGATAAGCTCTACCAATCACTCGACCAATCAGAAGACTTCACAATTGTCTACCTAGACATTTCCAGATACTTCGAGAACATTTGGCATAACGACCTGCTGGCAAAATGTAAATCTGAGTTTGGAATCAGGGGCCAAGTGCTCTGTTGGTTAAGATCTTATCTTGACGGTCGAAGCCAGCTAGTACAGGTTGGCATTGAACAGTCTCTTCCATTAACCCTGAAGGCCGGAGTACCACAGGGTTCGGTTCTGGGCCCATTGCTTGCCATTATGTACCTGAACGGGCTCAGTAACATCACGTCAAATCACATGCTGCACTTTGCTGACGACAGCTCCTTCCACTGCTCTCATACGCCTTGCAACTTACGTGCCAAAGAACTTGAATTACAGGACGACCTGAATGCTATACACAACTATGGTAGCAAGTGGGCGATAACATTTAATGCAAATAAAACAGCACAGCAGACCTTTTCGAGCCGAAGGAGCTCCCACACTTACCTTCGGAGGCCAGCTGATTTTCCCTACCAATGAACACAAGCACCTATAGCCTAACATTTTCGTCCGATCTCAAATTCAAGCATCACGTGAATGAAACACTGCTGAAATTCAACCGAGCGCTAAGCCCACTTTATCAAATCGCGCCGTACATCCCGAGAAACGTGTTGCTTCAATATACACCGTATACGTATAACCCCACCTCGAATATTGCAGCGCTGTATATGACGGAAACTTGACCAAGTTTGACAGCAAACGATTAGAAAAGGCCCAAAACCGGGCTGCCAGGCTTATCACCGGCACGTTCCGCCGCACACCAGTCGATGGTCTTAGGAAGGAGCTGGGGTAGAGTAGTGTGGCCCACCGACGCCGAACGCATCGGCTCCTGCTTTTCCACAAGTTAGTATATGACCCTACAATTCCCGAATTCATTAAAGCCATAGTCCCAAATGCCAGAGAAACTGTCGCATGTAGTCCGCTACGCAATACAAACGACCATTTGATCACACAATCCATCTCACGTACCGCCGCCTACTCCCACTCATTTATACCCAGCACCACACAAACCTGGAATGAATTGCCATCAGAATACCGCCTTCCCGACAGCCATATGAACTTCAGAAATAATATTATGCGTTTAATAAGTCCCGTAAAGCCAAGCCCCTTCAACTCATATGGCTCTAAAAGAGGCAACACTTTGCACACGAGAATCGGACTGAAAACTTCCTCCCTCAACGCCCATAGGTTTTATATCGGCCAGGCTACATCGCCGGAGTGCATGTGCGGCCACAGAAGAGAGGACACTCCTCATTACCTACTACGTTGTCCACGGTATGCGGACCCCAGGGACGAACTCTTCCAGACCCTGAGTCTCCTCTTGAATCAGGACTTTGACAATCTGTCAGCGACCAACCAAACCGAAATACTCTTAAATACTCTTAAACAGGGCAAAGGAAATATCGCTATGCGTGTGGCCTTCGCCCTTCAAAACTTTTGCTTCAAAACCCATAGATTTAAATAGTATCTCACATTCGATTTTCAGAGGGAGACAATATAGTCAAAACATCCAACTTGGAGCGGCTAGGCACAGAGCGGGCCGCGGCATGTGACGCCAGTGGCTGTGCGGTCAGCGTCAGTTAACTGTTTGATATGACTAATAGGTAGCTAGGTCCTATCTGTGTATATATTTAATTATCTTGTGACCTTTCCTTCCTATTTATTTAGTAGTGCCTGTGCCGATCAGAGCGAATGCATGGTGAGTAGGAGTTTAATTTTGATTAGGAAGTGTGAGCTAGCGAGTTAGTTTGTACTTGCCATATTGTAGA
>JAXIVJ010011672.1:30000-42857 GCA_036785665.1 Chirona hameri | reverse complement strand
ATTCACTATTACAGTGATCATAATTGTATTATCCGCTTCGGAGATCGCAGGACAAGATTCTCAAGAAAGTAACAAAGGCGGATTCATACACTATGAATTAATTGTTCGCATCGCATCGCAGTTAGATCGAGGCTGCTCGATGTATTTTGCACCAGCTCACTGTAGCCCGGCATATGATCGTGTCTGAACAAGTCAGCATTCCGCCAGGGCGCTGCAAAGCCCCCACCGTTCCCCGCTAATCAATTCGTCACATGCAAACCAGTCGGTTTACCAGGAAGGAGGAAGGGGCGGCGCGCCGCGCGTATCGTGCCTACGGAGGCCGGGCAGCGGCCGCCCGCGAGCCCGTCCGTCCGTCAGAGCCACACGGACGGCGCACTCAAGGCTCAGCTGAGCCGGCGAACGGCCGAGTTTCGGGGCAGGTGCGCTGACCTGCACCGCTGCCAGACTGTCCAGCTGGCGCCAGGCGGGATTGAATGTGAAGCCCAGTCGGCTAACGTTACCCGGACTCGCCGCCTTGGATGAGGTGCGTTCCAAACTAGGATGATTCGATTTAAGGCTGCACAAATGTGCATAATAATTTCGCTGGCGAGCTGGCCATGATGAAATGGAATATGAGCAGACATCATCAAGGCCGTGGACAAGAAAACGAGGTGGTGGGTGACAAGTACAGCAGTAGCTATCAAGGCCATCGAGAAGAGACTAGGTTGTGGGCGACAAGTGGAGAACTCCTTGACATAACTCATCTTATGTCGCTAAAAGATTTAGCCCCAAGACGGCCCATATTCGGAAAACTCCACCACGGGCGGTTAAGAATAAGGTAAAAACTCCACCACGGGCGGTTAAGAATAAGGTAAGACTGGTGACAAGGTGCTGTCAAAAGGCGGACAAAGAGCCTTGTCCGGATCTATGTCCAAATTCAGCTCAGACGCGACTTGCTTCAAACGCGACGTCAAGGACGTGAGTTTGCGACAACCACGCCAACTTCCTCATTACAATCGCTGCGGAAAACCACGACCCTACACCGTCCGCGCTATCAGTCTGCAGGAACCTGTTCTACTAGCCCTTTTGCCATGAGTCTGTTTACATGGTCTTGGTCTGCATTGTATAGTTTTCGCCATCAGTTTGTACCTGATCTATCCCTATCGCCACCAGTCTGTCTGTGCATATGGTCTCAGTCAGTATTGGATAGTACTTAGTAGACATCGGTCTGTACTCTGTGCTCACCTGTGGAGACGGAGGAGCTGGATCCACGTAGTTCGTCCATACGTCCTACAGCACCCAGGTGTTCAAACCGGGCGGCAGCCCGCTGCTCCAGCTGGCTCTCACAGGGCACAGAGCTGCTCAGTCTGCCAGCCTGTCCTCCAGCGCGCGGCGCCGCTGACGGCTGTGCCAGCAGAGCCTGCAGCGTCAGCCGCCCGCCGCTGGTGCCGGCGCCGGCCGCGCGGCGCGACTCCGCTCCCCCGCCTCCAGACGGGAAGCTGGGCAGCATCGGGTCATGCTGGCCAACCAGCGGCGGCCGCGCCTGTGGAGCAAACGATGCTGGGATCGAGGAGGAGAACGAGGGCCACTCGCTCTTGATGGAAGTGTCGAGCAGCTCCGTCTTGACCAGCGGCGGCGGGGCGGGCGAGCCGAACGGATACCCCGCCCCGGCGAAATCGAGTGAGAGGTCATTCAGGTCATCGCCGGCGTTGAGTTCCGTTAGCGTTGGCTCTCGCATCGGGCCAGTGATCAAGTCCGACACATCCACGTCCTCCAAGTACAAGTCGTCGATTTGAATCCCAGCCAGGTTGCGCGCCAGTTCCGGCTCGTGTAGAGCGCCCGGCCAGGCAGAGCCGGGGCTGGGACTCGAGCCGTAGTCGGTAGGCGGCGGGTACGACGCGGCCGCGCCGGCGGAGGTGCCCAGCTCGGGCTCCACCCTGCCGGAGCGCATCTCGGTGAAGTCCGGTCTGGAGAACGGCCACTGCTGGCGGCCCGGTATCGGTACGCCGGCCGAGTACGGCTGCCCAGCTCCGGTCGGCGGCAGCTGCAGCGGCGCGTCCATCACCTGGTCCATGTCCATCGGCCACAGGCCCATCGAGGGCGACGGAGGGCTCAGGCCCGCGCCGTGTGCAGGAGGGCTGAGGCCCACGCCTAGCGCACGGTGGATCTGTCGGCAAACAGAGGAAACACGATCAGAGGCGAGCTCACAGTCAAACAACCGCAACGGTCAGGCGCAAGGTCACCGTCAAACAACAACACAAGTCAGAGGCGAGCTCACAGTCAAACAACCACAACGGTCAGACGCAAGGTCACCGTCAAACAACAACGCAAGTCAGAGGCGATCTCACAGTCAAACAACCACAACGGTCAGACGCAAGGTCACCGTCAAACAACAACGCAAGTCAGAGGCGATCTCACAGTCAAACAACCACAACGGTCAGACGCAAGGTCACCGTCAAACAACAACGCAAGTCAGAGGCGATCTCACAGTCAAACAACCACAACGGTCAGACGCAAGGTCACCGTCAAACAACAACACAAGTCAGAGGCGAGCTCACAGTCAAACAACCGCAACGGTCAGACGCAAGGTCACCGTCAAACAACAACACAAGTCAGAGGCGAGCTCACAGTCAAACAACCACAACGGTCAGACGCAAGGTCACCGTCAAACAACAACACAAGTCAGAGGCGAGCTCACAGTCAAACAACCGCAACGGTCAGACGCAAGGTCACCGTCAAACAACAACACAAGTCAGAGGCGAGCTCACAGTCAAACAACCACAACGGTCAGACGCAAGGTCACCGTCAAACAACAACGCAAGTCAGAGGCGATCTCACAGTCAAACAACCACAACGGTCAGACGCAAGGTCACCGTCAAACAACAACACAAGTCAGAGGCGAGCTCACAGTCAAACAACCGCAACGGTCAGACGCAAGGTCACCGTCAAACAACAACACAAGTCAGAGGCGAGCTCACAGTCAAACAACCACAACGGTCAGACGCAAGGTCACCGTCAAACAACAACGCAAGTCAGAGGCGATCTCACAGTCAAACAACCACAACGGTCAGACGCAAGGTTACCGTCAATCAACAACACAAGTCAGAGGCGAGCTCACAGTGAAAATACAGCAGGGTCACAGGATGACACAGGATGACATTTGCCAAGAGTAGGCATTTGGTACGCATTTGATAACGCCTGGTCAAAAGTCACTGGGCTCGGAAACCGCCAGACAACCATGGCCACACACAGTCCTTCCCGGAAACCCAGTGTGTCAAATACGCACTGCTCAAAACCATAACATGTTGATTTCTCGGCTGGTACTTTACATTTGTTTATCAAAAACGGTATTATGATAGCTCTGCATTTCAGTGGTTGTAGTGTTTTAAGGTTTGAAGACGCCTGCATTTATAAGTCGATGGCCAATGCCAAACTGCCCTCTAGCGTTCGCACACGCCTACTTTATCAAGCGTAAAGCGTACACACAGGGCATCACCAGGTTGCCTCAGCTTGTATCGCCCAGTTCAAAGTCAACCACTACCGTCCCAGATTGTATCGCGGGGTCAAAGTCAACCTCCATCCAACCGACTCACGCTCTTACTGCCTAGAACCAGTAACAACACCGGTGAACCCGTCTGTAACCTTTTCTCTCCTCGTCAGATGCCAGCCAGGTCGATCTGTCCGTCCGCCCCAACGACCTCTCCCCGCCGGCCATTGACAGCGCCACTAGCGCCACGTGACGACGGAAGACGCTCGGCTGACGCTCCGACAGTCACGTGGCTGGCCGGCCGCCTCCCGCGCGGCAGCACCACCAAACAAGCGCCGCACGCCGCGTGCGCGCGCCAACTCCGTCGGGGTCAACGGCCGGCGGTGGGCGGCGTCAGCAGCGCTGCACTTCACCGCCGCCGTCGACCGGCGCGACCTTGGCAGCGCCGATCATGTGGCCGTCACGTGACCGCCTGTGACGCAGCATGGCGGCCAAGAAAGAGCGGGATGTGGCGGAGTGGAGTACAGCGTCGCGCGGGACAGGCACGCACGCCAGTTTGGCGCCAAAACGTCGCGGCTAAGGCCGCCGGCGCGCCGCGGTGGGACGTCAAGGGCGAGGACAGGAGCAGGGAGGTGTCATCCCTGCTTCCGCCATAGGTCCAGATCCAGAAATACAAATGGTGTCACCCCCAGTAGCCAATTTTGGCGCATAGTGTGTGCCCTCGGCGAGCGACGTGTATTGTTTTGTAAGTTTGCGATCAGTAGAGGCTTCCATATAAACTATGCTATATTAAAATAACTGTCCGATGCAAAGCAATCAAACCAAACGAATCCAAAGGCGTATAATCAAGCTAGGATTGCCCGGCGATTCTTCGGCTTTGGATGTTTTATACCATGCATTTAAACTTGCAATAAGCAGGCTTGAAGCATGTAGACCTATCGGATGACGGATATCTTTTTTGTCGGCAATAAGCAGACAAACCAGCATATTATGGCAAGCAAAGGTTCAGGGTAGGTCAGGTTTGGTTAGATTCCGTTATATTTTCCCAGTCATATCTTTATTTGCCAGATATGTATTGCTTTTCTTGAGGTGCCTGCTTATTGCATTATTGCAAGTTTACATTCCAAATTACGACCTCGCGCCGTGCAGAGGACGCGGAAACGGCGGAACAGCGAAACAGTACGTCAGCTGATTCGACCATCCGAGGTCAACATTGCTACCCGAACTGAAATCATTTTACGTAGTATTTAACAGATATCAACCATATAGGTTATTAATCAAGCAAAATTTAAAACAAAGGTTTATGTCCTAGCAATGTCACAGTATATTAACCAAACATATTAACCCTCGCCCTACAGCCCCCCCCCCCCCCCCCTTGAGGTTTTTCTTGAATAACTTTTGACACATGGAGTACATCTTGCTGAAATTTTTGGTAGCTGAGTTTACAACAATTATACGTAGGCTGTAAAAATTTATTTGAAATTGGTTAAGTATTTTGGGAGATAATAATGTTTTGATGACGTCATATTGGTTAAAAAAAAAATGAAAAATCGTAGAAAACAGAGTTTTAAAGAAAATTGCAAACACAATTCACCAAAGATACAAAATGGCATTCTCTTTAAAATGGAAATCTCGGATTTTCACAATTTTGCGTTTTTGACCCCTAAAATTAACAAAACACTTTTTTTTAATCCCCACAAAATCAAACTTTTCAAAGATATTAGAAAAACCGGAATATATGTGAGAGAACTGGGTATGGAAAATAATCATACCGAATTGCAAAGCAATATCTCCATTATTGACTGAGTGATGGCTTCCTAAGTGTAAGAAACTGATGAAGTCATTTTTTGACATTTTTTGACATTTTTGGACAAGATACGAACAAATAATTACTTTGTTTGTATTTCTTAGCCAAAACTGGTCTAGGAACATGCCTTTTTATTTACATTTATCAATTTCTAATTTTGAGGTTTTCTGAAGAGCAAAATCGCTGTTCTGGACGTGGTAAATCCGAGGTCATTCCCTTGACCTGGAAGGTCACCCGTTGACCTCAAACCTAAAAATCGCATACTGTAACTGCCGGGCTCCACTGCGCGCTTTTGCAATTTATCGCTTCGCTTTTACGTTTTATCGGGTCGACTGCGTTTTCTCGCGTTCATAAAAATGTTAACTGCGTGTTAATATACAGTGTACAGTAATATACAGTACTCCACTGAACGAAATGAGAAAGTGAATAAATGAAAAAGTGCGTAATCGGTACGGTAAACCTCAAAATCGAAACGGAAAAGTGAAAAAGTGTAACCAGAAAACGTCTAATCAACACGCAAAAACGAAAAAATGAGAAAGCATAAAAACGAGCAAATGTTTGATCAGTTGAAAGTTTTTGCACTTTTGAAGTTTGCTGTGCTCATCATGCCACCTTGCAAGTGATTTGTGGCTGTTTCAAGCGAATATTTGCAAAGACGCGATTTGCCGTATTTAAACTACTCCTGCCACCTTGCGTTTGAAAAGAAAGCTGAGCTTCTGAACTCGCCGTTGCGTAATGTAAACAAAACATTCCGATGGCCATCTTTGCGTGTGTCGGGCGGTTGGTTCCGTTGTGGCAGTGTCAAGCGGTTTCAACTTGTGTGTGCTTCAAGCGCCTTCAACTTGATTTCATGAATGTTAGGAGTTCAAGTCACAAGTGAGAGGAAGCTGGGGAATTTAAAAGTGATTTGTGTTTCCCTAATAACCATTCAATGAACTGTGGAGAGGCAAGAGGTTGCTTGTGAAGGAACAAATTGAAGCCCGCGGCACCACAGATATTTACTATCTTGGTATTTACCATGATCATATATTGATACATACCTATTCAATTAAGCTTTGTGTGCAGGGGAACAACGATTGTTGACGTTTTGTATGCAAGTTTTTCCTGGGAAATTACATCCGTTTGTGCTTCGCCTCGTCTTTTATTAGAGAAAAATGTGCTACGGCGAAAAAGACGACTGGCAGGGTTTGGAATCCGTAATTTTCGGGTAACCATGCCATTTTGATCAGCGCCTATAACCTCCCGGCCACCGTTCCGGCAGGTACCGGTGTGGGAAATAAGCAGTATAGTTGAGGAAGGGTGAGACAAAAGGTAAAAACTACAATGTAGTACGGGTTTGATGTAAGAAAACTTTATCTTGGATCACAATATTGCGGCGAAACAAAAATATTGTGATTATCCGATTGACAGTTCCACCCGTCTCGGAAGTTCCCTAACGAAGCGTCACGTGAAACATGTGTTAATGCTTGAGGAAACGATAAAGCGCAAAAGCTAGAAAGTGTAAAAATGTAAAAGCGACACGATAAAACGATAAATCGAAAAAACGCATCACGCAAAAGTGCACAGTGGAGCCTGAGCTTAAGATTCCTCTCATGACAGGCAACATGCTGGTTCTTACCGCATTGCTCTAAGTTGCTTGGTTTGGAAGTTAACAGGGGGCCTGTCAGCCCCCCCCCCCCCCCCCCCCCGTAGGGCAAAGGTGAAAAAAGCTCCGTAGGGCGAGAGTTAATAAATATTATATTGACAGCTCATCAGCTGACAAATCGCCACCCATGGGCCGCGTGTTGAAGCGGCGTTTCTGTCTTACCTAGTATTATATTGCAGTGCTGCCAGATTTGGAGGATTCCCGAAAATCTTCAAGGAAATAGTTCACCTTCGGAAATTTTTCAGAACACGATTTTATTATATTTTTTAAGTTTCTTTTTTTCTGTTTAAAAATGGTCCTACATCGCGCCAATTCAGGACAGAAGGTTGTAAATTATTGATTTTATGGTGTGCGTTATTGGTCTGCGCATGCTCCATGGCAGTGCTGGCACTTTTAGACGGTACGGTACATCATATATTGTATGTATTGTATTCCTTCGCCAAAAAGTCAAATATCTTCGGCTGGAGTCTTTTCAGCCAAGAAAAGTTCCCGATAAGGATTTCTGAACACGGGCTACAAAACTGCTATTTCAGTTCAAAACCCATGTTGAAGGTGAACTATTTCCTTTAAGAGGATTTGAGCATGCGTCACTGCGTTTGCGGGAAAATTTTAGATCTGGAGGATTTTCATTTCTGGAGGAAATTCTAGAGGATTTGACCTCATTTTCAGAGGAAAGCCAGAGGAATTCATGACATGGAGCCGTACGTGCTATTTAAAGTTCTCATATCACCATGCGATAGGAAGGAAATAGTTTTATTGGTTTTATATATGGTTTTGTGGTACACAATTGTGCTTAATTCGGGTGATTTTCGGCTCAGGAGTGCCTAACCACGAGACAGCTAAAATACCATGGACGGTACAACTGCACAAAATTCAAATAATTATTGGTCATATTTAACGTTACAAATGTAGGAAAACACCTCCCTTGATAATTTGTAGTTATTGAATGTACAACGCACAATTTTGAAACAAACTTACCCCGTTCTATATAGAAAAATGTGCCGAGAATCCAATGTCAACATTCATCTTCCTGTAGCGTTGCATGGTTGTCCGCCAAATTGCATTGCATTTGCATATTATTGCTGGCAACAGCAAATAATTGGCAAATGTTTTCCATTTGTCACACATCAGATCGGACCAACTTTGTATAGTCTGGTGTGTTACTCTAGCCCTTCTTGATGTTTCAGACAAATATTTAGCTCAGGGGCCCTTGCAAGGTCACATAAGGTCATCCGAGGTCACCAACACTTTTTTTTGTTAATAACTCGACAGAATGAAGATAGAGAAGTGAAAACGGCACCAATGTGTTTGCCTCGTTAAAGGGAAATACTCACCTTTTGATTTTGTTAGCAACAATTTATTTGGCTACCGTTATGGTATTAAAATGATGCGATCTAAATTTAAGAATTAAATAAAACCATTCCCTAATTAAAAGTTGGAAGTTTGGGAAAATTAATGATCGGTATTTTCCTTCTACTATTGGAAAGCTGGCGCAAAAGCGACATCTGGCGCTTTTGCATCAATCTGTTCAACGTTGTTGAATGGGCACTTATAAACAAATCGCCGACACTAAATAGGCCGCCGTCCGGGGCCAAACTAAACTACCGATTTCAATGCACTTTTGTCAAATGCTTGTTGATTGTTCATAAAAGTTTGACACATATTCGCAAAAGATAGAGTGCAGGAAACATATTGCATACCTTCATGATAAATAACAATGCTAATTTACTGAATTCGTTATCGAGTACTTGCGGAGTACCGACCGATATAAGCGTGGATCGCTTATCAGTAGGAAACTACCAATACTTTCGGTAAGAGTGTTTATATGCAAAATGCGATGAATTTACATCATATTTTGGCCTCGTCTATCGATTGCAGGTGCTAACTCCATTTTTGTGGAAAAGGGTGAATATTTCCCTTTAACCCTATTCCATGCGGGGTGGCAGATTCTGCCCTGCCCCCCACCCCCCCCCCCCCCCCCCCCCCCCCCCCCTCCGGTGGTTTTTCACTTGCCGCTTCTAAACCGTTAGACCTAGCGTCCTGCAACTTTGTGACTTTCCCAAAATTGAATGGCGCGTGTTGTCAAAATTTTGAGAGATACAAAAATCGGTCCAGCAGAGGCGGTTCCAGGCTCCTGTTTTGGGTAGGGTGTTACGAATGCGGCTTTGCGGCGCATACTTCCTTCGTGGTTTGCAGTGCAATAAATGCGTCAGAAACAATTGCAATGCAATGTGCATCATAGATACTGGGATTATACATATTTTGGGGGCAGAGGCGCACTCAGGATAAAAAAAAATGTGAGGCGATACCCACCCTCAAATTAGGTCCAACTTAAAATTAGTAAGATAATAAAAGCGTTACGCGCATGCCCGCCCCCCCCCCCCCCCGTTTTTTTCTCCTGGATCCGCCTATGCGCAATATATCAAATTTAACAAATTACAGCACATAATGCCCACATGTGACGTTCATGTTGTCCCAAACAATCACGAACCACATATTTTTTTAAAAAAGAAAATCCCCCCATTTTACATTCCCTGAATACGCCTATGATTTTTTTTTTGTCTTTTGATATATTAAAGACCAGTACATTTGAAGCTCAAAAACGTTTGGGCATGCAAATCGGTCGAGCCACATGGCCGCAATGACCTTTAAAAAAAAAACGTCCAAAATTTTCGAATTTTTTGCCCCCTGGCCCCCTATTTTTGAACAAAACAAAAATTGCGGGGTCCAAAAAGAGTCTTGTCATGACGAATCGAATAGCATTTTCCCATTTGAAATCGACCGAGCGGTTCTCGAGATCTCTGGGGGGGGGGGGGGTTCAGAATCTGCCCCCGCAGGTTAACGTAATTCTGGCCGCCCGCAGGGAATAGGGTTAACCCTCGCCCTACCTAAAAACGACCCCCCCCCCCGAGGTTTTTCTTCAATAACTTTTTACACATGCAGCACATCTTGCTGAAACTTGTAGCAGCTGAGTTTACAACAATTATACGTATGCTATAAAAATATCGTTGAAATTGGTTGATAAATTTGGGAAATAATGACGTTTTGATGACGTCATGTTGTTGGAAAAACGATAAATGTTTGAAAAATCATAGAAAACAGAGTTATAAAGCAAATTGCAAACGCAATTCAGAAAAGATATAAAATGTAATTTTCTTTGAAATGGCAATCTTGGATTTTCAAAATTTTAGGTTTTTGACCCCTAAAATTAACGAAAACTGATTTTGGGGGGAAAATCACCACAAAATCGAAATTTGCAAAGATGTTTTAAAAAAAACGGAATATATGTGGGAGAACTGAGTATGGATAATACTCAAACCAAATTTCAAAGCAATGTCTCTATGTTTACTGAGTGATGGCTCCCTAAGTGTAATAAACTAATGACGTCATGACCTGATGGTGTGGTGTGTGGTGTGTGGTGTGTGGTGTGTGGTGTGTGGTGTGTGGTGTGTGGTGTGTGGTGTGTGGTGTGTGGTGTGTGGTGTGGTGTGTGGTGTGTGGTGTGGTGTGGTGTGTGGTGTGTGGTGTGTGGTGTGTGGTGTGGTGTGTGGTGTGTGGTGTGGTGTGGTGTGGTGTGGTGTGGTGTGGTGTGGTGTGGTGTGGTGTGGTGTGGTATGGTATGGTACCACATTCAGAAGCTCATCAACTTCGCTGCCCGAGTCGTTTCCGGAAAACGCAAGCACGACCGCGTTTCTGGTGTGCGTGACGCGCTGGGGTGGCTGGATGCTCCCAACCTCGTCCTCTACCAAACCCTCTGCCTTCTCCACAAAGTCCGCCGCACCGCTGAGCCGGAGAGTCTCGCCGAGATATTCGTCACCCACTGTGACAGGCCTGCCCACTCGCGGCCCACTAGGCAGGACCGGCTCCTATTCCTACCGCGGGTTGGGACGGAGACTGGCAAGAGGCGCCTCGCCTACCGCGCGGCGCTTGGCATGAACGAGCTGCCACGCGAGTTCAACGATATGTCTGTCAGACAATTTAAAAGACAGCTGAAGCGCCGACTCCTGCCAGCAAATGTCTGATTTTGTTTCGATTTCGGTGTGGACGTATGTGTATGTGCGCATGTTTTACTATGTCATGTCTTATCCCATGTGTATCCCTTTTTGACTCAGAACTGTAAAAACCACATTCGTGTGGATTGTTTGTTATTATACAATACAATACAATACAATATGGTGGTGTGTGATGTGGTATGACATGGTATGGTGTGATTTGGCGTGGCGTGGCGTGGCGTGGTGTGGTGTGGTGTGGTGTGGTGTGGTGTGGTGTGGTGTGGTGTGGTGTGGTGTGGTGTGGTGTGGTGTGGTGTGGTGTGGTGTGGTGTGGTGTGGTGTGGTGTGGTGTGGTGTGGTGTGGTGTGGTGTGGTGTGGTGTGGTGTGGTGTGGTGTGGTGTGGTGTGGTGTGGTGTGGTGTGGTGTGGTGTGGTGTGGTATGATGCGGTATAGCTCACCAGAGACCCTGTCTGCGGCAGGGAGTCGGCGGGGTCCGGCGACCTGCGGCCCAGCCGGCCGCCGCCGTCCAAAGGAGAACGCTCCAGTCTGGCCAGTGAGGCCGGCGCCGTGCCGCCGCTCCTGCTCCTGATCCTCCTCCGCCTGCTGCTGCTGCTGCTGGCGGCCTCACCCAGCCACAGCTCCTCAAGTACAGAGGGCAGCGTCGGAAAGGCAGCTACTCGTCCTCCTACTGCCCCTGCTGCTGCCCCTGCTGCTGCCCCTCCTACTGCCCCTGCTGCTGCCCCTGCTGGTGGTGGTGCTGCTGCTGCTGCTGCTGCTGCTGGTAGTGCTGGTAGTGCTGGTGGTGCTGCTGCTGGTAGTGCTGGTGGTGGTGCTGCTGCTGCTGCTGCTGCTGCTGCTGCTGCTGCTGCTGCTGCTGCTGCTACTGCTGCTGCTGCTGCTGCTGCTGCTGCTGCTGCTGCTGCTGCTGCTGGTGGTGCTGGTGGTGCTGGTGGTGCTGGTGCTGGTGACTCCTGGGTCGGTACTGACGGTGGTACTGCTGGTAATACTGACTGGGCCGCCAACCTGCCGGAACCATAAACACCGGTTAGTCACAACATCGGCTCACGACTACAAATCGTCCAGATTATCCAGCAACACGGAATTCGGCCGGCTCAGACCTACATAGCCAAATCCTTCCGATGAGCAAACACTCGGTACACGTAGCAGCAGAAGCAGCGGTAAGCCGTAGCAGCCACTCACCGCGTGGGCAGTCCGAGACGGGAGCTTCCCGGTGGAGGGGGCGGGACAATGAACCAGCCCTCCATCCAGGAGGGTACGTCAGCCGGGGAGGAACTCGGGACAGGTGCAAAAGGCGGGTGATACACCGGAGTCTCAGACATGCTCAGATAACACTCAGCACGGCTCAGACCACTAACACGGCCACCACTCCGGCTGGCTCCGCAGTCGGCCACCATCAGATTAGCACTGACCGACGTCTCTGTTGCAAGAGTATTTATAGCCAATGGCGTTATCGCCCGAATGCACCACCACTCGCATCTCTTTCCAGAACGTTCTTCATTGAGAATGTTTTAGAATATATACATGACCGGATCATGTGGTGACCCCGTGTCAAGACCTGTGACGTCAACAGACAGGGTGAAGGTGACCTCAGTTCATGACCCAAACAGGGTCTAATGTGACCTCAGGTCATGACCCGGTCAGGTCACCAGGAGTCTACTGTGACCTTAGGTCATGACCTATGACGTCATGACCTATGACGTCATGACCTATGACGTCATGACCTATGACGTCATGACCTATGACGTCACATGTCACGTGACATTCATAACGTTACACATGCACCGTTATTTGATGAGGACAAATGACCTAACCTGATCATGACCTCAGATGACCTACGAAAACTATGACCTTTATTGGCGTTTGAGGGTCGCCAGTTGCGGGCTTGAAAAAGTGGCAGCTCTAATGAGCATGTCTACCAGCATGCT
>JAXIVJ010011672.1:0-22500 GCA_036785665.1 Chirona hameri | reverse complement strand
CGGGACCATCAGGAAGGCCATGACGTCAAACATCCAGTGACGTCACACAAACAAGGCCGAGCCTGGTGCTGCCAGCTGCCAAGGTCACTGGGCGGGCGGTGGCGGCGGCGTCTGTTTTGATTGATTGGAGACGTCACTACTGTGCTACCGAGGCCACACTACATACCACACACACCACACACCAACACAACACAAAACACGGCCCAGTCGGTCACCCGGTGCCGGGGAATGCCACGCTGTGGGGAGAGGAGCAACAATCTCTCACCGAGGGGGCCCTCCGCGGCCGCAGCCCGCCGGAGGAGACCCAGTGAACCAGTCCTCCATCCAGGGAGGTACGTCAGACGGGGAGGCCGTCCGGATGGCGGCAGTAGTCAACAGAATACCGGTAGCACAGGTGGTGGTCGGCCCTTCCGCTGCCGACCGTCACCGTCAGAAGAGCACTGACCCACTTCTCTTCAGTTGCAGAAACTTTATAGCGAACGGCACTATCGCCGGAAGGCACTTATGCAGCTCCAGAACGTTCCTCCATTGTGAATGTTTTAGGAGTAAGTAGAAAGACCCGGATCAACGTAGATATCACATGGTGGCCCCGTGACGATACCTATGACGTCATGAGATAGGGTCTGATGTGACCTCAGGTCATGACCCAGGTGGGTTAAATGTGACCTTAGGTCATGACCTTTGACGTTATCGAATGGAGTCCCATGACCCACATGACTTGTGACGTCACAGGTCCATACCTGAGACGATATTGCATATATTATTAAATGACGTCATAATTACGCCATACATTACGCCTTCAACTGCCTCTATATAAGTTCTCACGTGACGTCATCACATACCTCTCATGACGTGAGGTCAATGAGTGTTTATGTTATGGTTATTTGCACCACTTATTTAACTTAGTAGACATAGCGTCACCACAAGTCATTGACAACATGACGTCATATAATCATTCGAGAATGTTCTCAATTGATATTCGGTCATATTGATAAACGTCTGCAAACATATCACGCATTAAAAACAAACCAATGTCGGCTGATAAGATAAATCATGTCCGCTTTGCAGCCCTATATTAATCATTCCTTACATCCAAGGGCGTCGCCGTAGGGCGGAGGGGGGACACCATCCCCCAGTCGTCAGGCTGGGGATTGTCCCCCCCCCCCCCCGTTTTGGAGACATGGGTGCGATAGGCAACACGACGAATTCGCTCTCCGAATTCGCTCTCCGACGAATTCGTTGTCTCGTGCGTTCTGTAACAACAAAATTATCCGCCGGTTTTGTCACTGTTGCGCCGAGTCATGGTTTGTGTAGTTATAGGGCCTTGGTTTGTGTGGTTATTTTACTTGTTTTCAGAAATCACGGTACTTTGAACTTTGTCAGTACTCAGCAACACTGCAGTCAATACAGCAATACTGCAGATGACGTTATGGCACACTGCAAAATAAATTAGCCCTCTCGACGACTGGTTTGGAAATTCGCGCTCCGACAGAGCGAATTCGTCGGGCGAATTCGCTCGTTTGCAGATTCGTCGTGTTGCCGAACACAAACTGAGCAAATATTCGGCGTCCGACTGATCACCGACGAATTCGTCGTGATTACGGCGAATTCGTCGTGTTGCCGATCGCACCCATAAATCCTGAATCTATACTTTGTTCGGAAATATTGCAGGTTTCAATATCATAAAAACATTTGGAAACAATATCATGCATTGGAAGAATGAAAGGGATCAGGACGATATTTTTACTTTTCTTGAGGGAAGTTGACAGGAATTTAAATGAAATTTCGGTAGCAGAAAAACGGGCATATTATGGCGTTAGTGTGCCCTATTTGTTGTTCAGGCACACTTTACGCTTGCTGAAAGAAAACACCGGCGGATAGTTTTACGACATGAACGTTTTTGTGTGCAAGTTTGCAGTTACTTCGACCGAATATAGCTACAAAGAAATAAGCTTCTGAAAACCATGGCTAGTGTCTTTGAACATACGTATATACTCATACGTATATTTGTCCTCCTAGTTGACGGAAGACCTCGCTCCGTTCGGTAATCAAACTGTTTATGCCGGGTCCTGACCTAGGAGATATATCCATTCAAAAGCTTCGGACTAAATTTATCAAATAAAATATGCATCCATTTCGTTCCAGTTCTCCCCAAATGCGTTAAAAGTTTGCAAACCGATGTAGTTTTCGGATAACTACTTCATCCATTACTCCAAGTACATGAGTTACTTCATCCGCATCCGTTTCGGCCAGCCGTCCATAAACGACTACCCCGCACGAGCCAGCGGCAGTCACCGGTTCTGGGTCGATCCGTCCTCCTGTTACAGTTACGGGCACCCCGGCTCGGCCAGCATGCAGAAGAGTGAGATGCGCTGACCTTACGAAGAAGATAGAAAAACACACCAGTGACGTTGCCTTGTATCGTACCACCCTACATATCTATCAAACTCCTGACTCTGACCCTGACCCTGACCCTGACCCTAACCCTGACCCCCATGACCACCGAGCTAGTGTCTCCCGAAAGCAAAAAGCCGGTCCAGTGTCAGCCGGGTGGCGCATATAAGTTCTGACATTCACGGCATATTAATAATAATTATAATTGCAGTATATTGTGATCATGGATCGACGCAAAATTTGCCTACAATAGTGCGACCCTACATCCCCACTAACCTGCCAAATTTCGCGGTTTTGACTGCAGGGTGCGCGGAGTTATTAAGCAATCGGATGACATCCGAACGGACAGGTGGACAGGTGGCTGCCACTTCTTGTGGCAGCCACCTGTTCTTATAATTAGTACTGTTCTGTTCTTGTTACTGTTGTTCTTATAATTAATATGAAATAGCTTTCTATGTAACACGAATAACTAGGATATGCATCCCAAACAGCGATGAGCGAATCGCCTGGCAGCGAGGGCGCCGCCACCTTCGGAAAGTTGGAGGGGGGGGGGGGGGGACGGAGGCATTTTGAAGTCGATTATTTCCATACAACGCACATAGGCGTAATGTTAAAATCTGAAAATGTGTTTTTGTTTTGGGTGGGGAGAATACGTCCCCCCCCCCCCCCCCCCTGTGGCAGAGCCCCTGCCTGGCAGTGCCTATCGAATAGAATAGTTTTAACAATAAACCATGAAGATGTCCGAAGAAGTTATTGTTTTTCATCTTTCACCTGTTATGGTTTAAAAAAAGACCAAATATAGCTGGTAGTTTATAACTAAAAATTGCGTTCCTAAGTAAAAATGATAAGGTAAAAACTGATTTGCCTTCACATCGTCGCGAACCGTACTTATGGTTCATTCGGCACTTCGCCCCCCTTCCCCCCAAAAAAAATATAAAATAATAATAATAATAATAATAATAATAATAATAATAATAATAATAATAATAATAATAATAATAATAATAATAATAATACTAATAATAATAATAATAATAATAATAATAATAATAATAATAATCCGTGGCGACGCCCCTGCTTACATCCTCCCCTGTAGCTCAGTTGGGAGAGCGCTGGGCTTCTGACCTCACCCGGTAGTGGCAGCCCGGGTTCGAGGCGCTTCGGCGCTCGCTATTTGCCCCCGACTGGGATGGCCTGTGGCCGGTGGCAGCGGTCGCACTCAAGGTCAGGTGACGTCAGAGGGCGGGGCGGACCGTGTTCAGGTATGTCGGGCACGTACAATTTTCGCTTCTAAATTCTGCCGGACGCCAAGAATTGTTTGATCGGGTGGTGGGGGCAGGGCCTGCGCAACAAGCTATGCTTAGCGCGGGGGCTGACCTCGGAAATCCATCTATTCAAAAACATCCGGACTAAATAAAAAAAAATATCTGATACGAGGGACGTCCAAGAAGTTCTCTGCCCGACCATGAAGAAGTGATACGACTTTTGACTTCATATTCCAAAAATTGCCTATCAATAATCGACATCGACTGATAGACGTTACCCTCCAACAATCATCCGGACCTTCAGGTTGACTCTGAAGAAGAAAACGAGATTAGCACCAGTCCATAGACTTGCCATGACGTTCTAAACGGAGTTTATCGTCTCCTCATCATTCACAAGACGTGATTGCAGAACTGTTTGGTAGGGACTAGGGAGGCGAGATAACATTCGGGAAGTGTTTGACTCGGAAAATATTGGTATTGTTGCTACATGTAGAAACCACAGACGGCCATTGGGAACTCCCGGATCGAAGTAACACTCTTTGTTCCACGCTGCCTATCAATAACAAAACAAATATCAAGCTTTTATAAATATTATCAGACATGTGCCAACATACAGGACCAAGTGACCATACAGGACCAAGTGACCATCAGGACCAAGTGACGATCAGGACCAAGTGACCATACAGGACCAAGTGACCATCAGGACCAAGTGACCATACAGGACCAAGTGACCATACAGGACCAAGTGACCATACAGGACCAAGTGACCATACAGGACCAAGTGACCATACAGGGCCAAGTGACCATCAGGACCAAGTGACCATACAGGACCAAGTGACCATACAGGACCAAGTGACCATCAGGACCAAGTGACCATACAGGACCAAGTGACCATACAGGACCAAGTGACCATACAGGGCCAAGTGACCATACAGGACCAAGTGACCATACAGGACCAAGTGACCATACAGGGCCAAGTGACCATACAGGGCCAAGTGACCATACAGGACCAAGTGACCATACAGGACCAAGTGACCATACAGGACCAAGTGACCATCAGAAACGGGGGCAAGCCCCTAGGAGAGACCCACACACCCCAAAAAAATACCCCTAGATATGAAAAACTCTACGGATTTCGGCCACTTTATTTTGTGAAGCCCCCTTTTTAACATTTTTTTAGTCTACTTTTGATGAGCTGGATTGCACCAGGACCCTCAGTAGGCATTGCACTGAGCAGTGAGCGCATTACTATTTTGTATTGTTACGTACAGGAGAGAAAACTTATCTTAGCTGGCAACAGGTGGGGTTGGCTTTTGAGTGAAGGGACGGCTCAAATGACGAAAAAATGTACCCCCATTTTGATACGTGTATTTAAGCCTTTGCAACATTTTTTATGTGGATTTTCATGTTATAGTAGGTAGGTATGTACTTGTTAATTAGCGCCGCGAAACGGTGCGAAATTTTTACAGTTTTGCCTGATAAAATCCAGAAATATAGGCGGTGGGCCTTGTAGAGGATAATAAGCTAAACATGCTATTCATTCAATTCAGCGTTACGACGAACCGATGACGATGAGTATAGCTTCGTTATGACGATGACTTTCGATGTGACGCCGCGAAGCGGTGTTAAATTTTTTTATTTTAGGCCTGGAAAACGAATGTTAATATTGGAACCAGACCGTGTGGTGAGATGTAGATTCACCTTTTGTGGTGCTAAAAAATTATATGGTTGGTCCCAAACCCGTTCCAACCCGTTACATTTCCAAAAATGGACCCATTCCCACCCATTTCCATCCCGTTCCATGGGGATTCCCATTCCATGAAGGGCTTGGGAGATGGTCCTGGCCTGTTTCCACTATTAGCTCTTGGGTCCAGCAAATTGAGCACCGCTGGAACAGCTTCCGGGTCCCGATCTCCTCGTCTTTGCGTTCGCGTCGCCTTTTTTCGGAACTCGGCAGACTAGCTAAACATGTAGCCTGCTTAAAACTTAAAAATTAATATTGTATTAAGGGAATGGGCCCTGGGGCCAGCAATTACCGCCAAGGAGAGCCTCTGCCAGACACTTAATGAAATTATTTTTCCCATTTTCCAAATCTGTATATGCAATTGCGAAACTTGTCATGCCGCGAAGCGGCGCGAAATTTTACAGTTTTTGACACTAGAAAGCTGTATTTTGACTGCACTGCAAAGGGAATTTTTACGATAAATTGTAATTTTTTCCCTCAAAAAGTGTGTGCGCGCGGGGGGGGGGGCGGGGTCGACCCTCCCCCGCCTTCTAAAAGTGGGATGATTTAAGTGATTTCCCCATGTATCTAGCATATTACAAATAGCAGCTTGAAATATGTACTATACCATGGTTATAGGTAAGTCTAGATATTATATATCGTTTTGAACCTTCGTAGACTGATATTTTGCATCACGATTTTGCAGCACAGGCCAGTTTTTCAACAAACTTCATGAAATGATTTGAAGTTTTGTACATCAAAATAGCCATATTAATAGCTGTGTAATATATTGAATGTCAATTCGTGTCATTCGTGCCATTCGTGTCATTTGCACAAAATGTAAGAATGATCGGACATTTTTGAGGCAGCCAGTGTAATAAAATTGGAATCAATGAAATCGGATTCTGAATCAAGCTTTTTAGGTGCCCTGGAAGCGGATTCGTAATCGATTCCTCTAATAAAATATCGATTGGAATCAGAATCGGAATCAGGGCCAGCTGGCTTCGTATGGAATCGGACTAGATTCCGCTGAAGCGGAATCAAGCGCAAGTCTGCTGGAGGGCAACCGAGGTCGGCTTGAGGGGGCCTTTGATCGGCCTGAGAGGGCCCTCGGTCGGCCTGAGAGGGCCCACTACAGATTTGACCCACCCTGACAAGGTGGGTTCGAGACGCTTCGGCGCTCGCTATTTGCTCCTGGCGGGGATGACCTGCGGCCGGTGACAGCGGCCGTGTTCAAGGTCAGATGAAGCGAGCTGGGCGGATCGTCCTGTGTCATTTTTAATTTGTGTAATTTTTAACAAATGTGTAATTTTTATTGCCGATTTCAGTCCTTTGGGGAATTCATGACGCTGATATAAGATATTAACCCCCTTGGATCTGTATTTGTATGGCCCCCACATCGTTTTGAAAAATCGACACCGCTGGCTGTACTTATTATTTGTTACCTCTCCCCTGTTCAACAAGCTTTCGCTGACGCCCCACCCTCCCGCTCAATAACCTTTCGCTGACGTTCCATCTACGAAAAAGTTGTTGAGCGGGGGCGGGGGGCCCCCGCTCAACAACTTTTTCGCTAACGCTCCACTCAACAACTTTTCGCTGACGGCGACCACTCGGCTCGGTCCCGTCCCGTCCCGTCCCGTCCCGTCCCGTCCCGTCCCGTCCCCCCCCCCCCCACACACACACACACAAAATCGCCACGCCACGCCCCCCTCCCCTCCCCCCAAAGGCGTGGCGGAGCCCCTGGATTCGAGTCTCCTTGACGAAACGAGCACGATGACATTATAATGGGCGCCGTGTGACCATGAGTCGGTGCGTCCAAAACCCCAATCATCATCAGATTACGTAAAAATGATTGCCCTATCTTAACATCAGGTGGAAATCTACCGCTAGATGAGTAGACTATTGGTTTAATTTTCCACTCATTTTCTTTCGAAAGAGGTGTAAAGTGTAAAGTCCCTAGGCCGACAACTATTCTACCAACCAAAGTAATCGCCAATTGCCAAAAAGTGGACTCCGACTCCGGGCCGGAGTCAGAGTCGGTAAGATTTTAGCGACTCCGACTCCGGCCAAAACTGCCGACTCCGACCGACTCCGACTTCGACTCCCGACTCCGCAGCCCTGCGTGTAGCTTCGTAACAGAATGGCGTGTTATATTTACAATGAATGCATTCGTCACAGGAGCTTAGCCTGCTATTCTGCGGTCACTGCAGCACATCGTCATTCGTGTGTGCAGTTTCATGTCACCACTGTCAAACGAGCCGTGAACGCTGCCACTCTGGTTTGCCGGTGATTCGTGGGGATATACCACGCGAGCCTGATGTCAGAGGCCCGATAGTTCATCATCAAATGGCATTCCTTGGCGGCCACAAGGTCAGGAAGTGCCAGCAGTTGTGGCATATTGAAGTAGTTCAGGAAGTCGCAGCGGTTGTGGCATTGAAGTAGTGGTATGTGGCGCAATACGGCAGCACACTCCATACATACAGTAGTGACACATCAAACCAGAGGCGGATCCAGGTTTACAGTTTGGGGGCACAAATTTCGCTCCGTTTCGCCAGCGAAAAGCTGTTGATCGGGGAGGGGGAGGTGGTGTCGATTTTTTGTTTGGGGGGGGGGGGGCAATTGCCTGTTTTGCCCTAACGTAGATCCGCCACTGCATCAAGCCACTTGTAGTTATGAATGGAGTCACGGGCGTTCTGTCTATGAATCCAGTAGGACCGGGGCTCAGTGCTTCACAAGGTATGTCCTGCTCTGGCATGATAGAGCTGCAGAATACAGAGCCACCGAGGCATGATAGAGCTGCAGAATACAGAGCCACCGATGCATGATAGAGCTGCAGAATACAGAGCCACCGATGCATGATAGAGCTGCAGAATACAGAGCCACCGAGGCATGATAGAGCTGCAGAATACAGAGCCACCGAGGCATGATAGAGCTGCAGAATACAGAGCCACCGAGGCATGATAGAGCTGCAGAATACAGAGCCACCAGGCAGACACTGCACTTGAATCATCCCCAATTGGATTACATCCCGGACCGGAACTGTCTCATGGGCGCCGCAACAATATAGTTATATGGCGCCCAGTATGGCCCATATGGCGCCCATACGCTTCAACAGGAGACAACAATGCATGTGCCGTGTTCGGCTTTGTCCGGGCCAGATGATGCGGTGCCTCAGTGGTACAACGTTCATCTTGGCCAGTGGTAGAGCTGCGAGTCGTGTGTCATTGTAACCGTTCCAGCCTTGGCAGCCCAAGTATCTCCACGGCGCCAGGTCAACGCTTGCTGAAACCCGATAGACTGGCGTGCCCGGCATGTGGGTACCCTGCCATGTCACACACGGCTCACCAGTCTCACCGTGATGCACTGAACTCCGGCTCACCAGTCCGCAGTGCACTGAACTCCGGCTCACCAGTCCGTGGTGCCATGAACTCCGGCTCACCAGTCCGAGGTGCCATGAACTCCGGCTCACCAGTCCGAGGTGCACTGAACTCCGGCTCACCAGTCCGAGGTGCACTGAACTCCGGCTCACCAGTCCGCGGTGCCATGAACTCCGGCTCACCAGTCCGTGGTGCCATGAACTTCGGCTCACCAGTCCGAGGTGCACTGAACTCCGGCTCACCAGTCCGCGGTGCCATGAACTCCGGCTCACCAGTCCGTGGTGCCATGAACTCCGGCTCACCAGTCCGTGGTGCCATGAACTCCGGCTCACCAGTCCGAGGTGCCATGTCACACACGGCTCACCAGTCCGCGGTGCACTGAACTCCGGCTCACCAGTCCGCGGTGCCATGAACTCCGGCTCACCAGTCCATGGTGCACTGAACTCCGGCTCACCAGTCCGAGGTGCACTGAACTCCGGCTCACCAGTCCGAGGTGCACTGAACTCCGGCTCACCAGTCCGTGGTGCCATGAACTCCGGCTCACCAGTCCGTGGTGCACTGAACTCCGGCTCACCAGTCCGTGATGCACTGAACTCCGGCTCACCAGTCCGGGGTGCCATGAACTCCGGCTCACCCCAGTCCGTGGTGCATTGAACTCCGGCTCACCAGTCCGTGGTGCACTGAACTCCGGCTCACCAGTCCGTGATGCACTGAACTCCGGCTCACCAGTCCGGGGTGCCATGAACTCTGGCTCACCAGTCCGTGGTGCACTGAACTCCGGCTCACCAGTCCGCGGTGCACTGAACTCCGGTCAACAGAAAGGGCCTGACCTGACCCACACCATATTCCAACAGACTAGCCCGCGCACACCACCTTCCGTCCATCAAATGGGACCCGAGAGCCGCACCCGGCAGCACAACCACCCTTCTGACCAGGCCTGAGCCACACCACATCCCTTCATCTGACCAGACCTGAGCCACACCACATCCCTTCATCTGGCCAGGCCTGAGCCACACCACATCCCTTCATCTGGCCAGGCCTGAGCCACACCACATCCCTTCATCTGGCCAGGCCTGCGTCACACCACATCCCTTCATCTGACCAGGCCTGAGCCACACCACATCCCTTCATCTGGCCAGGCCTGAGCCACACCACATCTCTTCATCTGACCAGGCCTGCGTCACACCACATCCCTTCATCTGGCCAGGCCTGCTTCACACCACATCCCTGCATCTGGCCAGGCCTGCGTCACACCACATCCCTTCATCTGACCAGGCCTGAGCCACACCACAGCCCTTCATCTGGCCAGGCCTGAGCCACACCACATCCCTTCATCTGACCAGGCCTGCGTCACACCACATCCCTTCATCTGACCAGGCCTGCGTCACACCACATCCCTTCATCTGGCCAGGCCTGCGTCACGCCACATCCCTTCATCTGACCAGGCCTGCGTCACACCACATCCCTTCATCTGGCCAGGCCTGCGTCACACCACATCCCTTCATCTGGCCAGGCCTGAGCCACACCACATCCCTTCATCTGGCCAGGCCTGAGCCACACCACATCCCTTCATCTGACCAGGCCTGAGCCACACCACATCCCTTCATCTGGCCAGGCCTGCGTCACACCACATCCCTTCATCTGACCAGGCCTGAGCCACACCACATCCCTTCATCTGACCAGGCCTGAGCCACACCACATCCCTTCATCTGACCAGGCCTGAGCCACACCACATCCCTTCATCTGACCAGACCCGAGTCACACAACATCCCTTCATCTGACCAGACCTGAGCCACACCACATCCCTTCATCTGACCAGAACCGAGAGCCACACCACATCCCTTCATCTGACCAGAACCGAGAGCCACACCACATCCCTTCATCTGACCAGGCCTGAGCCACACCACATCCCTTCATCTGACCAGGCCTGAGCCACACCACATCCCTTCATCTGACCAGGCCTGAGCCACACCACATCCCTTCATCTGATGACCAGACCTGAGCCACACCACATCCTTTCATCTGACCAGACCGGAGCCACACTACATCCCTCCATCTGACCAGACCTGAGCCACACTCTACACCGCCATTAGGCCAATCGGCTGCCCTTGGCTGTGGTCCTGTCCAGCTGGCCACCTCTGGCCAGGGCCGGGCAGAGAGCCAGGGCCGCCTCGCCTAGGCCGCCTGGCATAGGCCAGTTACCCAGGTCGACACTACTCACCCTCCCGGAGACTACTATTGCGTATATTATTATTAGTGGAGAGACATACATACAGAGGGTACTCTGTCTGATGTATCCTCTCCACTTGGAGGGGCATCCGTGCAGTCCACCTGACCGGCCATGTTCGGCCCGGCACGCGATGGGCGGAGCCAGCCACTGACGTCACACGGTCGGCACCGCCCGCCGAATCGATGACTACTGGCTGATGGACCGAGCCCGACGCGTGTTTGCGAATGTACACTGGCGATCAGTAGAGGCTCCCATTTAAACCATGGTAGCCATTATTTTAATTTTTCCAAACTTCTAACTTTGAATGAGGATTTTGTTTAAATGTCATTCTTAAATTTAGATCACATCATTTTAATACCATAACGGTAGCCAAAGGATTTTTTGCTAAACAAATCAAAAGGACATTATTTTCCTTTAAAGGGAAATAAAGACCTTTTAATTTTGTTCTATCCTCCCATTCCCTCCATCCTCTCAATCATCATATTATAATAAAAACATCAATCCAAAGCACCTGTATTTGAGATAAACACACACAAACACTTATACATACACAGCAAACGCTAACATAGAGTTAATTGGCGACAGAGACTCCTCTCCTCTGTGGTATTACCAACCTATCACGCTGCCGGCGGCCGTAGATGATGCAGTCACCTGGCTGAACTTTGGGCGCTTTGAAAGGAACGATTTCCTTTCCCGGTATGACATACTCCTGCACTTTCTTGGATCCACAATTTCAGGTAGAACGCGTTCATGGAGAAACTCCCAAACGCGCTTCAGCTTCTTTTTAGAAGAAATCCTGGTCAAATTATATGCGGTCGCATACTGACTCTGTTAGTTCCCATACAATGAAGTCACAGAAGCGAGCGCCAGTGCTGGCACTGAACGTGACTGTAATATGTGTGTGTCTTTTTGAGACATTTGTTTTTGCCTAGGAAAGTTCTTTTTTCTGTCACCCAGATTGGTATTCTCAGCGTTTTTCAGACATTTCACCTCCAAAATAAGCCCGTTGCTCACCACGCCGTCCGTCGTCGGGAGTGGCAGCGAGGAACCATGGATAGGGTGCACTATCAATCCTACTGGCCGCTGTACTGAGCAGCAGAACTGTCCGTCCGTCGTCGGGAGTGGCAGCGAGGAACCATGGATAGGGTGCACTATCAATCCTACTGGCCGCTGTACTGAGCAGCAGAACTGTCCGTCCGTCGTCGGGAGTGGCAGCGAGGAAACCATGGACAGGGTGCACTATCAATCCTACTGGCCGCTGTACTGAGCAGCAGAACTTTCCGTCCGTCGTCGGGAGTGGCAGCGAGGAACCATGGATAGGGTGCACTATCAATCCTACTGGCCGCTGTACTGAGCAGCAGAACTGTCCGTCCGTCGTCGGGAGTGGCAGCGAGGAACCATGGATAGGGTGCACTATCAATCCTACTGGCCGCTGTACTGAGCAGCCGAACTGTCCGTCCGTCGTCGGGAGTGGCAGCGAGGAACCATGGATAGGGTGCACTATCAATCCTACTGGCCGCTGTACTGAGCAGCCGAACTGTCCGTCCGTCGTCGGGAGTGGCAGCGAGGAACCATGGATAGGGTGCACTATCAATCCTACTGGCCGCTGTTGTACTGAGCAGCCCAACTTTTCTTCGTAAGCTCGGATCGCCGAGTCCTCGTGTGCTCGGCCGTATCGGCGCGCCGGCGTGTCTACGTCCCTGCCCGCGTCGTGCATGGGCCTCTCTCGAGTCTCTAGCAATTTAGCACGTGATGTAGCCCGACTGGAAAACCAGGCCGGCAGCTGCCACTCAGCTGTGCACCCTTCTGGTTGATAGTGATTGTTTTTGCCGCTCAACAGTTTTACCACTCTCGACATGAGCTGGACTCTGCCAGGTTGCTGGTTACATTCAGCACTGCCAGACTGCGAGTTTTATTGCAGACCAGCTCGGCGCACCTCAGGAGAGCGGCGCGGAGCGTGCTGGGGATCTGGAGCGGCGGTGCGCGCACTGCCATCTCGGCTCAGCGCGCCTCCGGTCTCAGCACCCACCGCCGCAGACCGAGCCGGCAGAGTAGGCTGGCGCGACCCAGAGGCGCACGTCAGCGGCGCCGCCGCCACCCAGTCGACCAGCGGGTTGCCGCTGAGCATCTCCAGGGTGGGTGGGGAAAGTGGCAGGGTACGTGGCGAGGAGGGCGCCTCCGTCAGCCGGTTGGGCCTCACACATATTGGGCCATGGCGACGCGCCGCCACTGGCGCCGTTGCTGTGTCGCCTCCAGGCCGCGCGGCTGGCGGCTGGTGCTGGGGAAGGCCAAAAACAGAAGGCGATGTCACGTTTTATTTCTCTGACGGCTTGAAACCATGTTCGCTTTTTCTGCAATACATAGTGTTATATCGTTATATGGGCTATACCTCCGTTTTTAAATGCTCAGTTCGTTAACAAAAAATATTAAATCGTTCACACTATCTTCATTTGAATACTGGTTTGAAGCAATATTTGTATTGCTCCAAATCGTACTACTTAGCCTACCAATTTAGGAAAAGTAGCACGGTTGCGAAATAATATTACTGAAAAGCAATCTATCAAATACAGACTGAACGATTGAGGAAGGGCTTTCGGAAACGGTCTGGAAAGTAAAAAACCCGGACGTGCTGAATCCATCACGTACCAAATTTTCATTTTAGGTGGGAAGATCCTTTAAAGGGAATGTTTCACCTTTGTATTAGTTTTAAACTGAGATAGCCATTATCTTGGGCCGTTATTTAAATGTCGAAATTACTAAGGTAATTTTCCCCCAAACTTAAGCGTTTTTAAGCAAATTAATTTACCATTTGCAAAATGACCCCAGGCTGGTGCAGCCGCTGATTGGCTGACAGCCACTTTTTCAGCCAATCCAACTTTGTCGCCCAATCAGCGGCGGTCTATAGCTCAATAATGACGTCATTCGCCCAAATCTAAAAACTTAATTTGTATAAAGTTAAGTGACTTTTCGAGTAAAAAATATCACCAACGTTTTCAGCAGCACTTACTTCATATTTTGTACTACAACCAGCGTATATTTGACAACTTTCAGAAAGGTAAAACATTCCCTTTACAGGGAATGTTTCACCTTTCTGAAAGTTTTTAATATACGCTGGTTGCAGTAGAAAATATGAAGTGCTGCTGAAAACGATGGTGAAATGTTTTCACTCGAAAAGTCACTAACTTTATACAAATTAAGTTCTTATATTTGGGTGAATGACGTTATTATTGAGCTATAGACTGCTGCTGATTGGCTGACTGAGAAAGTGTCTGTCAGCCAATCAGCGGCTGCACCAGCCTGGAGTCATTTTGCAAATGGTAAATTAAATTGCTTAAAAACGATTTTGGGGAAAATGGCCTTAGTAATTTAGACATTTCAATACCGGCCCAAGACAATGGCCATCTTAGTTTAAAACTAATATAAAGGTGAAACATTCCCTTTAAAGGGTGTGTCTACTGTTTTGGAATGTCACAATTACTTTTCTTACAGTAAGTAGCTATTGGTTTGATTGTTGGATACGATGAAATTCACAACTGGAGCCCCTTTAGTTGAATTTGTACTTATTGTTCTTTGCTTATTTTGTGTTTCGATATCTATAAAACGATCGCCACTATAGGCCTGTAAGTGATGACGTCACAGATTTTCGCTCGGAACTCGGCGAAGTGGTAAGATACTTGCCTTCTGTACCGGGGACCGTTTTCTATAAATACTAGCAATTTTTTGATGCAGCATAACTGACCTTTGATGACCTTTGGTGACCTCAATATTGACCTGACCTAAAAAAAAGACAGATATACTTTCGATCGAGATAACTCTCATATACACACAGGATATGATGGTAAAACTTACTTGAGGTTGAACATGAGACAGTAACACTGATTCTATTGTAGTGATTGTACAATATTTAGTATTCATAATATGTGTAAAAAGTAGACATGCAGTTGTGTTAGGTAGTGGGTGTCATTATGTACTTACAGTCAATATATCATATGATAAATCATTCCTGAATCCTGAACAATGTCAAGGACAGTTAGGGGAAGTTGGGGGAGTCATACGCCCCTCCAACTTTCACCAGATAAAATTTATTTCTTCCTATGTATGTATTTATGTAATATGTATTATGCTGCAAATGAATATGAAATGATTGAGGTCGCATTTTTTCATTCGGTTTTAAATGTGCTACTGCTTTTGGTCTTGCTTGCGGCATCCACTACTTTGCTTTGTAAATGTATTTGGTTCCTTTTTTCACAATTATACTGTCTTTTTGGAAACTGTACATGTGTGTTTTATGAATTATGATGTTAAACGAAGTTTTTTTTGCCAGTGCGTATCAATATAAGTATACAATTTGAAAATCAGTCAAATTTTTGACATTTTTGGCTTTAACCCAAATCGGTCGGTACTTGGTCAACCGAAATGCCTCCCATTCGGTTTCGGTTTGGTATCGGTCAGGATTTTGTTTTTGGAAAATGACCACTAATTCAAGTACACTGGTAAATTGTGCAAATATAAGCAGTGCCAGTGGCGGGCTGCGGAGTCGAAGTCGGAGTCGGTCGGAGTCGGCAGTTTTGGCCGGAGTCGGAGTCGGAGTCGGAGTCGGAGTCGGAGTCGCTAAAATCTTACCGACTCCGACTCTGGCCCGGAGTCGGAGTCGACTTTTTGGCAATTGGCGATTACTTCGGTCGGTAGAATAGTCGTCGGCCTAGGGACATTAACTTTACATCCCTTCCGAAAGAAAATGAGTTGAAAATGAATCGAGTGGAAAGTTTACTCAACTAGCGGTAGATTTGCGTCTGATGAAGATAGGGCAATAATTCGTACGTCATCTGATGATGATTGGGGCTTTGGACGCACCGACTCTTACGCTCACACGGCGCCCATTTGAATATCATCGTGCTCGTTTCGTCAAGGAGATTCGAATCATACCATGGTGACCAGGTTACCTAAGTCAAATTCAAAATTTGACCTGAGGTCAAGGTAATTTAAGGTCATGTGGTGAACCAGGTATGTCGTGCTGCGCAATGTCGGACGCGTCTCGACGAAACATACACTTTGGTGCCGGTCTCACGTTCTTATATTCATTTTATTCCGCCGCCTGCAGGCGAGTACGACTGGGCTGGACGCGCGGCAGGCACGCCCGCGCTCGGGCGGCGTATCATTGTTCTCCATAATGTTAAGAATAAAAACAAACGGGAAAAATAGATGGCATTACAAAACAAACGGGAAAAATAGATGGCATTACAGATATTACTTAGCATGAGGTTGGAGAACGGATATAGACCGGAGTCGGAATTGGAGTCTCAGTCGGAGTCAGAGTCGATTTTTTCAGGCCGGAGTCGGAGTCGGAGTTGCTAAAATTATGTCGACTCCCCAGCCCCGCCAGTGACATTCATTTATACTGAAATAGTATTGTTGTAACAATGTTTTAATGATCATATATATGTATGTTTCCATTTTTATTGATTTGACATAAATTCACCACATATATTTAAATGTTGAATCAAACGTTAATCGATTAAAGGGAATGTTTCAAATTTGCATTGGTTTTGAACTGGAATAGCCATTATCTTTGGCCGTTATTGAAATGTCTAAATTATTCCGGTCTTTTTCCACCAAGACTTATCCATTTTTAAGCAATTGAATTTCCAATTTGCAAAATGGGGTCTAGGCTAGTCCCGACGCTGATTGGCTAACAGCGACTTCAAGATTGTTGGTCCTGGAAGTCAGACGACCTGTATTTCTCGAACCTTGGCGAGTAGGATGTAAACAACGGCAACGCGATAGGTTGCGGTCCAAGTTGAAGTTGTTCACGTTGTTTGAAGTCTCAGACTCTCAGTTACGGATTTTTTTTGTATAGAAATATTGAGCTATCGCAATGCCTCGCACTCGTCATTGTGTTCTGTGCGGGAGAAGACACAGTTCCACAATTTTTGTATTTAAGTCGCCAGAATTGTCTGGAAACGATTGTGCCAATGTTTGGCAGCTAAAGGTTTTCTCTATAGCTCTCTATAGCTCAATAATGACGTCATCACCCCCCCCCCCCCCCAAAAAAAAAACTAATTTGTAGAAAGTTAAGTGACTTTTCGAGAGGAAAAATATCACATCGTTTTCAGCAGCACTTACTTCATATTTTCGACTATAACCAGCGTATATTTGACAACTTTCAGAAAGATAAAACATTCCCTTAAAAAAAATGGTATCAGAAAGAATCAATTCTAAAAAAAAAACTGTAATCGAACGGTGATTGAATCATTCAGATTCCAAAATGAATCATGATTGAAACGTTCCAAAAAAAAAGTGTAATCAATAACCAGTCTGGTCTGCACACAACACAGCGCATTCGAGGCATACTTATTCTTAAATTATTCTTAAATAGCTCCGATGTAGTCAAATGTCAGCACGGCGTGACACATCACTCATCCATCCAAAGGCAACTCAATCGAACTTCGCGATCATAGAAAATAGAGGTCATCTCTAAACAAGTACAGCCAGCGGTGACGAGATATGACGTCATCGGAACAAAACTACCAAATAAAGGTGGGCCTTACTAAGGCACAAATTTAAAAATAAAACGTGAATTTCTCTAAGATCAGATAACTGCGTTTATTTTAAAGTCTTCCTTCCTAAAAATCACTACATAGCCACTAACTTGGCTATCTCATCTCAAAACTAATGTTAAAGGAAATAGTTCACCTTCAACATTAGTTTTAAACTGATATAGCAATTTTGTAGCCTGTGTTGGGAAACCCCTATCTGTAAGTTTTCTTGACTGAAAAGACTTTCCAGCCGAATATATTTGATTTTTTGGCGAAGGAATGCGGTGCTGGCGAAAGAATGTTTTACTGGTTCTAGCCCGGGCAGAGGCTATAACATCAGCCAATCAGCTTGCAGCTGGTGCTAGCAAGCGAACCGCCGGCCGCCGGTTGGCACATCTCTAATGCGAGTCTATTCTTACGAGACTACTTTCGAATCTGATTGGCTGAACCATTGTTTACATTCGCGTGACGTCAGGACTCTGACTCAGAGAGTATGCATATAGTTTTGATAAACAATACAAATGTACGGCCTTCTGTCCTGAATCGGCGCGATATAAGGCCATTTTTGACAATATAAAAATAAATTGTATTAAAAAATATCAAATCGTGTTTGGTAAAAAAATTATAAGGTGAACTATTTCCCTTAAGGCGGCCGCACACTAGGCCATTCGGCGCGCGGAGGTCGCTACGACTTTCCGCGCATCTTTAGCGACTTTCCGCCTTCGCGTCAGCCGAAAAGTCAAAAATCGCGGACGAATGTCGTCGGCCGGCCATTTGCGGACCAGCGGAAAAAAGCTGATTCGAACGAGTTTTTTTTCCGCGACTGAACGCCGCGGAGCCGCGGACAACAAAATTGATCAGGCTAACAGTGGCGAATCTATGCAAGACAGAGGTACAAATTGTGCACAGCATGCTCTTGCCGCTGTGAAATTTATTGTGTAAAAGTTTCGTGGTTCTAAACTGAAACATCTTCGTCGAAAAATGGCCATCATTAATTTACCTTGGGACAGGCTGTAGGCATAGGTTGCGACATGCTGTAGGTCGGCGGGGCAGAATCTCGCGAGCAGACAGCGCTGAATCCGCCGGAATAAGGACGATATTCAGCGGTATCGCCGCGATTTTCCGAGGCGGAATTTCGCAGTGATATCGGGCGCCGAATGCGTAGTATGCGGCCGCCTTTAAGGCGGCCGCACGCTACACATTCGGCGCCTGATATCACTGCGAAATTCCGCCTCGGAAAATCGTGGCGATACCGCTGAATATCGTTCCGGCGGATTCGGCGCTGTCTGCTCGCGAGATTCCGCCCCGCCGACCTACAGCATGTCGCAACCTGAAAAGACCAGTGCCCGATATCACTGCGAAATTCCGCCTCGGAAAATCGTGGCGATACCGCTGAATATCGTTCCGGCGGATTCGGCGCTGTCTGCTCGCGAGATTCCGCCCCGCCGACCTACAGCATGTCGCAACCTGTGCCTACGGCCTGTCCCAAGGCAAATTAATGATGGCCATTTTTCGACAAAGATGTAAGTTTGGAACCACGAAACTTTTACATAATAAATTTCACAGCGGCAAGAGCATGCTGTGCAAAATGTGTACCTCTGTCTTGCATAGGTTCGCCACTGTTAGCCTGATCAATGTTGTTGTCCGCGGCTCCGCGGCGTTCAGTCGCGGAAAAAAGCTCGTTCGAATCAGCTTTTTTCCGCCGGTCCGCAGATGGCCGGCCGACGACATTCGTCAGCGATTTTGACGTTTCGGCTGACGCAAAGGCGGAAAGTCGCTAAAGATGCGCGGAAAGTCGTAGCGATATCGCGACCTCCGCGCGCCGAATGGCCTAGTATGTGGCTGCCTTTAAGGTGGGAATGTCCCTTTAAGGGCAGTCCCATCACTGAGAAATATACAGACCCGCCACAGATGGTTTCATCTTGACCGGATTATCCTGCGTCCACACACGAGCTCTGCCCCAACCTAGCCACGTGCCACTGGCGGCCCTTGATAACAAAGGTCGTCGCTCCCGCCGCCGCCGCCGCCGACAGCGGGGCCGCCACATACACCACCCATCGGCGGCTGCCCCAAGGTCACACTGCTGGCTAGCGTCTGTTTGGGTACCAGTAGGGACCGGTTAGCCAGCTATTGGCTTCGGGGAGCCGCCCCGCCAGGCAGCCGACAGGCAGCCGACAGGCAGCCGACAGGCAGCCGATAGGCGCTGAAGTTGTCAGTTGCACAGCGCTTGATCTCTCTAATCCGGCATCTGCTAGAACATACCAGATAAGTCGTGACAGCTCTGGTAAACACAAACAGAGGCCAAGTGGCGGTTTAGAGCTGAGAACTAGGGACAACTTTGCGGCGAAAAGGCTTGATTTGTCTGTGGCGGCAGAAGAGGGTCCAGGAGACATTCAAGACGGAGGCAGCCGTCTCAGTCTCTCCAGAGCGCTGAAACTGACCAGGGAAGAGGCCAGTGACTAATGCCTAGTGACCAGTGACCAGTAACTGACCAGTGACCATACTGTCCACATCGAGCGAGCAGACTGCAGAAGTCGTGCTATGTCGCGACTGCCTGATGAATCAGTCCAGACTCCAGAACCCGTAGCACGGCAACTTTGATCAAGCCTGAAGCCATTACTATATGATGAGCTCCTGCAGCTCTGACAAATGAGTGACGTCAGCAGCATAGTCAGAAGTCACGCCCTCATAATTCAGAGAAACCAAAGCCGGATCCGGATCAGCGCTGATCTTCATCGGATGACACATGTGCAAAGCTAAACAATCTAAATCTAACCACAAACACAGCCATGGGCGTCGGAGGCGGGAGGCGGGCGACACGTCCCCCCCCCCCCCCCCCCACACACACACACACACACACATGTTCAGATTGTATCAGTACGCCTATGGGCGTTGCATGGAAAGAATAGACCTCAAAATGCCTCCGTCCCCCCAACTTTCAGAAGTTGGTGACGCCCTTGAGCACAGCAGGCAGAAACGTGTCACATCAAGCACGTGGGCGTGACGGCCCGGCCTGATTCAGATCAATCGTCGCTTGGCTTTCGTTTGAATCGGAGTTGGGTCACAAACTGAAAGGCATAACTTGCATGACCAATGGCCAAAGGTGACCAGTCATTGGGTAATCCTTTTATCGTGGGGTCTGCTGTCATTTTATCGTGGGGTCTGCCCTTCGAGGCGGAAACTAGGTAGTGAGACATTAGGGGCACTGGAGAGTCCAGAATGGAGACATTAGAGGCACTGGAGGGTTCATAATGGAGACATTAGAGGCACTGGAGGGTCCAGAATGGAGACATTAGAGGCACTGGAGGGTCCAGAATGGAAACATTAGAGGCACTGGAGGGTCCAGAATGGAGACAGAGGCACTGGAGGGTCCAGAATGGAGGCATTAGAGGCACTGGAGGGTCCAGAATGGAGACATTAGAGACACTGGAGGGTCCAGAATGGAGACATTAGAGGAACTGGAGGGTCCAGAATGGAGACATTAGAGGCACTGGAGGGTCCAGAATGGAGACATTAGAGGCACTGGAGGGTCCAGAATGGAGACATTAGGGGCACTGGAGGGTCCAGAATGGAGACATTAGAGGCACTGGAGGGTCAGAATGGAGACATTAGAGGCACTGGAGGGTCCAGAATGGAGACATTAGAGGCACTGGAGGGTCCAGAATGGAGACATTAGAGGCACTGGAGGGTCCAGAATGACCAAAAAGATGATTCGGAGGTTGGGAGGTTCCCAGCAAGAACAAAATAATATAAATCCGCAGATTTCACTGGGTCGCACTACCAACTCATTTGAAACAATCTGTTTAATTAAAAGTTGCTCGAATTATATTCGAAATTAGAAAATGTCAAAAACCCAATCAAGTTGTAGTTTGTTTGTTTTTTTTTGGGGGGGGGTTATATCTCAGACTCCCCCTCGATCCACACCTGACTAAAGGACAGACGACACTAGCTGGGGGGGGGGGGGGGTCCTAGATAAATTATTAGTGTGTACAATGCGACTTTGAGGCGCTGACCAATCAGCGACATTTTCCGCCGCTCAAGGTCATTTCTGTTGACACTCCACATTCCTCCAATAATATCGTCCTCGTGCTGAGCGGGCCGCGGGCCGCGGACGGCGGCCGGGCTCACTAGTCTCCGAGCCTCAGCTTATCACCTCTGCCTCGCGGCCATTCTACGAATACCACAGTTCAACACCACCGCCACAGTTCAACACCACAGCCACAGTTCAACACCACCGCCACAGTTACCACAGCTCAACACCACAGCCACAGTTCAACACCACCGCCACAGTTCAACACCACAGCCACAGTTCAACACCACAGCCACAGTTACCACAGTTCATCACCACAGCCACAGTTACCACAGTTTAACACCACAGCCACAGTTCAACACCACCGCCACAGTTCAAACCACAGTTCAACACCACCACCACAGTTCAACACCACCGCCACAGTTCAACACCACCACCACAGTCTCGCTGCTAGGCGGCGGCGGCGGCAGTCGGATTCGTGTCGTGCCGTGCCGAGGTCATCGACAGCTCTCCGAACGCGACCTCCCTAAACGTAAATAGGCCACGCCCCCCCCCCTCCCCCGCGCGCCGCCGGTCGGCGCCAGCTGCCGACACCGCTCGATACCAGCTCACGTGGTGATCACGTGACAGGTCAGACGGTCAGGCGCAGCTCAGCCGACCCGCGCTGACAGCTCGCCATCGCAGACCAGTCCGAGATCCATCGCAGGGCCAGATGCCGTGGTGGGGTTCACAGGGACGTTATCAGGGGGACCTGGGGCCATGCCTCCCCCCCCCCCTGCAAACCAGTTTACGCTGATAAAATGTGATTATGCTCTGAAGACCCGACGCCACCCCTCGCCCCCCCCCCCCCCCCACTCAACGACTTTCCGCGCTGAAGACCCCCCCCCCCCCCCGTCAGCAACTTTTCGCTGACGAGACGGGAGCGATTTTTTGCCCCAAAACTAG
>JAXIVJ010011671.1:35000-37500 GCA_036785665.1 Chirona hameri | reverse complement strand
CCGCCTCCGGACATACCACATTGCAAACGGGCATACCACACCGTCTCACGTCATCATCAGCAACATCATCAGCAACATCATCAGCAACATCATCAGCAACATCACCAGCAACATCATCAGCAACATCATCAGCAACATCATCAGCAACATCATCATCAACATCATCATCAACATCATCATTAACATCATCATCAACATCAACATCATCATCAACATCATCATCAACATCATCATCAACATCATCATCAACATCATCATCAACATCATCATCAACATCATCATCAACATCATCATCAACATCATCATCAACATCATCATCAACATCATCAGCAACATCATCAGCAACATCATCAGCAACATCATCAGCAACATCATCAACAAAATCATCATCAGCAACATCATCATCAGCAACATCATCATCAGCAACATCATCATCATCATCATCACCATCATCATCATCATCATCATCATCATCATCTTCATCATCATCATCATCATTATCATCATCATGCCCGGAGGCGGTGTTGTACCGCCTCCGGGCATACCACACCGCCTCCGGGCATACAACACCGCCTCTGGGCATACTACACCGCCTCCGGGCATACCACACCGCCTCCGGGCATACAACACCGCCTCCGGGCATACAACACCGCCTCCGGGCATACTGCACTGCCTCCGGGCATACCACACCGCCTCCGGGCATACAACACCGCCTCCGGGCATACTACACCGCTTCCGGGCATACCACACTGCCTCCGGGCATACAACACCGCCTCCGGGCATACTACACCGCCTCCGGGCATACAACACCGCCTCCGGGCATACAACACCGCCTCCGGGCATACTGCACTGCCTCCGGGCATACCACACCGCCTCCGGGCATACAACACCGCCTCCGGGCATACTACACCGCCTCCGGGCATACCAGACCGCCTCAGGGCATACAACACCGCCTCCGGGCATACAACACCGCCTCCGGGCATACCACACCGCCTCCGGGCATACAACACCGCCTCCGGGCATACAACACCGCCTCCGGGCATACCACACCGTCTCACGTCATCATCAGCAACATCATCAGCAACATCATCAGCAACATCACCAGCAACATCATCAGCAACATCATCAGCAACATCATCAGCAACATCATCAGCAACATCATCAGCAACATCATCATCAACATCATCATCAACATCATCATCAACATCATCATCAACATCATCATCAACATCATCAGCAACATCATCAGCAACATCATCAGCAACATCATCAGCAACATCATCAACAACATCATCATCAGCAACATCATCATCAGCAACATCATCATCAGCAACATCATCATCATCATCATCATCATCATCATCATCATCATCATCATCATCATCATCATCATCATCATCATCATCATCATCATCATCATCATCATCATCATCATCATCATCATCATCATCATCATCATCCTCCTCATCATCATCATCATCATCATCATCATCATCATCATCATCATCATCATCATCATCATCATCATCATCATCATCATCATCATCATCATCATCATTATCATCATCATGCCCGGAGGCGGTGTTGTACCGCCTCCGGGCATACCACACCGCCTCCGGGCATACAACACCGCCTCCGGGCATACTACACCGCCTCCGGGCATACCACACCGCCTCCAGGCATACAACACCGCCTCCGGGCATACTACACCGCCTCCGGGCATACCACACCGCCTCCGGGCATACAACACCGCCTCCGGGCATACTGCACCGCCTCCGGGCATACCACACCGCCTCCGGGCATACAACACCGCCTCCGGGCATACTACACCGCCTCCGGGCATACCAGACCGCCTCAGGGCATACAACACCGCCTCCGGGCATACAACACCGCCTCCGGGCATACCACACCGCCTCCGGGCATACAACACCGCCTCCGGGCATACAAAACCGCCTCCGGGCATACCACACCGCCTCCGGGCATACAACTCCGCCTCCGGGCATACAACACCGCCTCCGGGCATACCACACCGTCTCACGTCATCATCAGCAACATCATCAGCAACATCATCAGCAACATCACCAGCAACATCATCAGCAACATCATCAGCAACATCATCAGCAACATCATCAGCAACATCATCAGCAACATCATCATCAACATCATCATCAACATCATCATCAACATCATCATCAACATCATCATCAACATCATCAGCAACATCATCAGCAACATCATCAGCAACATCATCAGCAACATCATCAACAACATCATCATCAGCAACATCATCATCAGCAACATCATCATCAGCAACATCATCATCATCATCATCATCATCATCATCATCATCATCATCATCATCATCATCATCATCATCATCATCATCATCATCATCATCATCATCATCATCATCATCATCATCATCATCATCATCATCATCATCATCATCATCATCATCATCATCATCATCATCATCATCATTATCATCATCATGCCCGGA
>JAXIVJ010011671.1:15000-17500 GCA_036785665.1 Chirona hameri | reverse complement strand
CACCGCCTCCGGGCATACCAGACCGCCTCAGGGCATACAACACCGCCTCCGGGCATACAACACCGCCTCCGGGCATACCACACCGCCTTCGGGCATACAACACCGCCTCCGGGCATACAACACCGCCTCCGGGCATACCACACCGCCTCCGGGCATACAACACCGCCTCCGGGCATACAACACCGCCTCCGGGCATACCACACCGTCTCTCGTCATCATCAGCAACATCATCAGCAACATCATCAGCAACATCACCAGCAACATCATCAGCAACATCATCAGCAACATCATCAGCAACATCATCAGCAATATCATCAGCAACATCATCAGCAACATCATCATCAACATCATCATCAACATCATCATCAACATCATCATCAACATCATCATCAACATCATCAGCAACATCATCAGCAACATCATCAGCAACATCATCAGCAACATCATCAACAACATCATCATCAGCAACATCATCATCAGCAACATCATCATCAGCAACATCATCATCATCATCATCATCATCATCATCATCATCATCATCATCATCATCATCATCATCATCATCATCATCATCATCATCATCATCATCATCATCATCATCATCATCATCATCATCATCATCATCATCATCATCATCATCATCATCATCATCATCATCATCATCATCATCATCATCATCATCATCATCATCATTATCATCATAATGCCCGGAGGCGGTGTTGTACCGCCTCCGGGCATACCACACCGCCTCCGGGCATACAACACCGCCTCCGGGCATACTACACCGCCTCCGGGCATACCACACCGCCTCCGGGCATACAACACCGCCTCCGGGCATACTACACCGCCTCCGGGCATACCACACCGCCTCCGGGCATACAACACCGCCTCCGGGCATACTGCACCGCCTCCGGGCATACCACACCGCCTCCGGGCATACAACACCGCCTCCGGGCATACTACACCGCCTCCGGGCATACCAGACCGCCTCAGGGCATACAACACCGCCTCCGGGCATACAACACCGCCTCCGGGCATACCACACCGCCTCCGGGCATACAACACCGCCTCCGGGCATACCACACCGTCTCACGTCATCATCAGCAACATCATCAGCAACATCATCAGCAACATCACCAGCAACATCATCAGCAACATCATCAGCAACATCATCAGCAACATCATCAGCAACATCATCAGCAACATCATCATCAACATCATCATCAACATCATCATCAACATCATCATCAACATCATCATCAACATCATCAGCAACATCATCAGCAACATCATCAGCAACATCATCAGCAACATCATCAACAACATCATCATCAGCAACATCATCATCAGCAACATCATCATCAGCAACATCATCATCATCATCATCATCATCATCATCATCATCATCATCATCATCATCATCATCATCATCATCATCATCATCATCATCATCATCATCATCATCATCATCATCATCATCATCATCATCATCATCATCATCATCATCATCATCATCATCATCATCATCATCATCATCATCATCATCATCATCATCATCATCATCATCATCATCATCATCATCATCATCATTATCATCATCATGCCCGGAGGCGGTGTTGTACCGCCTCCGGGCATACCACACCGCCTCCGGGCATACAACACCGCCTCCGGGCATACTACACCGCCTGCGGGCATACAACACCGCCTCCGGGCATACAACACCGCCTCCGGGCATACTACACCGCCTCCGGGCATACCACACCGCCTCCGGGCATACAACACCGCCTCCGGGCATACTGCACCGCCTCCGGGCATACCACACCGCCTCCGGGCATACAACACCGCCTCCGGGCATACTACACCGCCTCCGGGCATACCAGACCGCCTCAGGGCATACAACACCGCCTCCGGGCATACAACACCGCCTCCGGGCATACCACACCGCCTCCGGGCATACAACACCGCCTCCGGGCATACAACACCGCCTCCGGGCATACCACACCGCCTCCGGGCATACAACACCGCCTCCGGGCATACAACACCGCCTCCGGGCATACCACACCGTCTCACGTCATCATCAGCAACATCATCAGCAACATCATCAGCAACATCACCAGCAACATCATCAGCAACATCATCAGCAACATCATCAGCAACATGATCAGCAACATCATCATCAACATCATCATCAACATCATCATCAACATCATCATCAACATCATCATCAACATCATCAGCAACATCATCAGCAACATCATCAGCAACATCATCAGCAACATCATCAACAACATCATCATCAGCAACATCATCATCAGCAACATCATCATCAGCAACATCATCATCATCATCATCATCATCATCATCATCATCATCATCATCATCATCATCATCATCATCATCATCATCATCATCATCATCATCATCATCATCATCATCATCATCATCATCATCATCATCATCATCATCAGCATCATTATCATCATCATGCCCGGAGGCGGTG
>JAXIVJ010011671.1:2500-5000 GCA_036785665.1 Chirona hameri | reverse complement strand
TCCTCATCATCATCATCATCATCATCATCATCATCATCATCATCATCATCATCATCATCATCATCATCATCATCATCATCATCATCATCATCATCATCATCATCATTATCATCATCATGCCTGGAGGCGGTGTTGTACCGCCTCCGGGCATACCACACCGCCTCCGGGCATACAACACCGCCTCCGGGCATACTACACCGCTTCCGGGCATACCACACCGCCTCCGGGCATACAACACCGCCTCCGGGCATACTACACCGCCTCCGGGCATACAACACCGCCTCCGGGCATACAACACCGCCTCCGGGCATACTGCACCGCCTCCGGGCATACCACACCGCCTCCGGGCATACAACACCGCCTCCGGGCATACTACACCGCCTCCGGGCATACCAGACCGCCTCAGGGCATACAACACCGCCTCCGGGCATACAACACCGCCTCCGGGCATACCACACCGCCTCCGGGCATACAACACCGCCTCCGGGCATACAACACCGCCTCCGGGCATACCACACCGCCTCCGGGCATACAACACCGCCTCCGGGCATACAACACCGCCTCCGGGCATACCACACCGCCTCCGGGCATACAACACCGCCTCCGGGCATACAACACCGCCTCCGGGCATACCACACCGTCTCACGTCATCATCAGCAACATCATCAGCAACATCATCAGCAACATCACCAGCAACATCATCAGCAACATCATCAGCAACATCATCAGCAACATCATCAGCAACATCATCAGCAACATCATCAGCAACATCATCATCAACATCATCATCAACATCATCATCAACATCATCATCAACATCATCATCAACATCATCAGCAACATCATCAGCAACATCATCAGCAACATCATCAGCAACATCATCAACAACATCATCATCAGCAACATCATCATCAGCAACATCATCATCAGCAACATCATCATCATCATCATCATCATCATCATCATCATCATCATCATCATCATCATCATCATCATCATCATCATCATCATCATCATCATCATCATCATCATCATCATCATCATCATCATCATCATCATCATCATCATCATCATCATCATCATCATCATCATCATCATCATCATCATCATCATCATCATCATCATCATCATCATCATCATCATTATCATCATAATGCCCGGAGGCGGTGTTGTACCGCCTCCGGGCATACCACACCGCCTCCGGGCATACAACACCGCCTCCGGGCATACTACACCGCCTCCGGGCATACCACACCGCCTCCGGGCATACAACACCGCCTCCGGGCATACTACACCGCCTCCGGGCATACCACACCGCCTCCGGGCATACAACACCGCCTCCGGGCATACTGCACCGCCTCCGGGCATACCACACCGCCTCCGGGCATACAACACCGCCTCCGGGCATACTACACCGCCTCCGGGCATACCAGACCGCCTCAGGGCATACAACACCGCCTCCGGGCATACAACACCGCCTCCGGGCATACCACACCGCCTCCGGGCATACAACACCGCCTCCGGGCATACCACACCGTCTCACGTCATCATCAGCAACATCATCAGCAACATCATCAGCAACATCACCAGCAACATCATCAGCAACATCATCAGCAACATCATCAGCAACATCATCAGCAACATCATCAGCAACATCATCATCAACATCATCATCAACATCATCATCAACATCATCATCAACATCATCATCAACATCATCAGCAACATCATCAGCAACATCATCAGCAACATCATCAGCAACATCATCAACAACATCATCATCAGCAACATCATCATCAGCAACATCATCATCAGCAACATCATCATCAGCAACATCATCATCATCATCATCATCATCATCATCATCATCATCATCATCATCATCATCATCATCATCATCATCATCATCATCATCATCATCATCATCATCATCATCATCATCATCATCATCATCATCATCATCATCATCATCATCATCATCATCATCATCATCATCATCATCATCATCATCATCATCATCATCATCATCATCATCATCATCATCATCATCATCATCATCATCATCATCATCATCATCATCATCATCATCATCATCATCATTATCATCATCATGCCCGGAGGCGGTGTTGTACCGCCTCCGGGCATACCACACCGCCTCCGGGCATACAACACCGCCTCCGGGCATACTACACCGCCTCCGGGCATACCACACCGCCTCCGGGCATACAACACCGCCTCCGGGCATACTACACCGCCTCCGGGCATACTACACCGCCTCCGGGCATACAACACCGCCTCCGGGCATACAACACCGCCTCCGGGCATACCACACCGCCTCCGGGCATACAACACCGCCTCCGGGCATACAACACCGCAAACGGGCATACCACACCGTCTCACGTCATCATCAGCAACATCATCAGCAACATCATCAGCAACATCATCAGCAACATTACCAGCAACATCATCAGCAACATCATCAGCAACATCATCAGCAACA
>JAXIVJ010011670.1:30000-35000 GCA_036785665.1 Chirona hameri | reverse complement strand
GGAGGCGGTGTTGTATGCCCGGAGGCGGTGTGGTATGCCCGGAGGCGGTGTAGTATGCCCGGAGGCGGTGTTGTATGCCCGGAGGCGGTGTGGTATGCCCGGAGGCGGTGTAGTATGCCCGGAGGCGGTGTTGTATGCCCGGAGGCGGTGTGGTATGCCCGGAGGCGGTACAACACCGCCTCCGGGCATGATGATGATAATGATGATGATGATGATGATGATGATGATGATGATGATGATGATGATGATGATGATGATGATGATGATGATGATGATGATGATGATGATGATGATGATGATGATGATGATGGTGATGATGATGATGATGATGATGATGATGATGATGTTGCTGATGATGATGTTGCTGATGATGATGTTGCTGATGATGATGTTGTTGATGATGTTGCTGATGATGTTGCTGATGATGTTGCTGATGATGTTGCTGATGATGTTGATGATGATGTTGATGATGATGTTGATGATGATGTTGATGATGATGTTGATGATGATGTTGATGATGATGTTGATGATGATGTTGATGATGATGTTGATGTTGATGATGATGTTAATGATGATGTGGATGATGATGTTGATGATGATGTTGCTGATGATGTTGCTGATGATGTTGCTGATGATGTTGCTGGTGATGTTGCTGATGATGTTGCTGATGATGTTGCTGATGATGTTGCTGATGATGACGTGAGACGGTGTGGTATGCCCGTTTGCGGTGTTGTATGCCCTGAGGCGGTGTTGTATGCCCGGAGGCGGTGTGGTATGCCCGGAGGCGGTGTTGTATGCCCGGAGGCGGTGTTGTATGCCCGGAGGCGGTGTGGTATGCCCGGAGGCGGTGTAGTATGCCCGGAGGCGGTGTTGTATGCCCGGAGGCGGTGTGGTATGCCCGGAGGCGGTGTAGTATGCCCGGAGGCGGTGTTGTATGCCCGGAGGCGGTGTGGTATGCCCGGAGGCGGTACAACACCGCCTCCGGGCATGATGATGATAATGATGATGATGATGATGATGATGATGATGATGATGATGATGATGATGATGATGATGATGATGATGATGATGATGATGATGATGATGATGATGATGTTGCTGATGATGATGATGATGAGGATGATGATGATGATGATGATGATGATGATGATGATGATGATGATGATGATGATGATGATGATGATGATGATGATGATGATGATGATGATGATGATGATGATGATGATGATGATGATGATGATGATGATGATGATGATGATGTTGCTGATGATGATGTCGCTGATGATGATGTTGCTGATGATGATGTTGTTGATGATGTTGCTGATGATGTTGCTGATGATGTTGCTGATGATGTTGCTGATGATGTTGATGATGATGTTGATGATGATGTTGATGATGATGTTGATGATGATGTTGATGATGATGTTGCTGATGATGTTGCTGATGATGTTGCTGATGATGTTGCTGATGATGTTGCTGGTGATGTTGCTGATGATGTTGCTGATGATGTTGCTGATGATGACGTGAGACGGTGTGGTATGCCCGGAGGCGGTGTTGTATGCCCGGAGGCGGTGTTGTATGCCCGGAGGCGGTGTGGTATGCCCGGAGGCGGTGTTGTATGCCCGGAGGCGGTGTTGTATGCCCGGAGGCGGTGTGGTATGCCCGGAGGCGGTGTTGTATGCCCGGAGGCGGTGTTGTATGCCCTGAGGCGGTCTGGTATGCCCGGAGTCGGTGTAGTATGCCCGGAGGCGGTGTTGTATGCCCGGAGGCGGTGTGGTATGCCCGGAGGGGGTGCAGTATGCCCGGAGGCGTTGTTGTATGCCCGGAGGCGGTGTGGTATGCCCGGAGGCGGTGTAGTATGCCCGGAGGCGGTGTTGTATGCCCGGAGGCGGTGTGGTATGCCCGGAAGCGGTGTAGTATGCCCGGAGGCGGTGTTGTATGCCCGGAGGCGGTGTGGTATGCCCGGAGGCGGTACAACACCGCCTCCGGGCATGATGATGATAATGATGATGATGATGATGATGATGATGATGATGATGATGATGATGATGATGATGATGATGATGATGATGATGATGATGATGATGATGATGATGATGATGATGATGATGATGATGATGATGATGATGATGATGATGATGATGATGATGATGATGATGTTGCTGATGATGATGTTGCTGATGATGATGTTGCTGATGATGATGTTGTTGATGATGTTGCTGATGATGTTGCTGATGATGTTGCTGATGATGTTGCTGATGATGTTGATGATGATGTTGATGATGATGTTGATGATGATGTTGATGATGATGTTGATGATGATGTTGCTGATGATGTTGCTGATGATGTTGCTGATGATGTTGCTGATGATGTTGCTGATGATGTTGCTGGTGATGTTGCTGATGATGTTGCTGATGATGTTGCTGATGATGACGTGAGACGGTGTGGTATGCCCGGAGGCGGTTTTGTATGCCCGGAGGCGGTGTTGTATGCCCGGAGGCGGTGTGGTATGCCCGGAGGCGGTGTTGTATGCCCGGAGGCGGTGTTGTATGCCCGGAGGCGGTGTGGTATGCCCGGAGGCGGTGTTGTATGCCCGGAGGCGGTGTTGTATGCCCTGAGGCGGTCTGGTATGCCCGGAGGCGGTGTAGTATGCCCGGAGGCGGTGTTGTATGCCCGGAGGCGGTGTGGTATGCCCGGAGGCGGTGTAGTATGCCCGGAGGCGGTGTTGTATGCCCGGAGGCGGTGTGGTATGCCCGGAGGCGGTACAACACCGCCTCCGGGCATGATGATGATAATGATGATGATGATGATGATGATGATGATGATGATGATGATGATGATGATGATGATGATGATGATGATGATGATGATGATGATGATGATGATGATGATGATGATGATGATGATGATGATGATGATGATGATGATGATGATGATGATGATGATGATGATGATGATGATGATGATGATGATGATGATGATGATGATGATGATGATGATGATGATGATGATGATGATGATGATGATGATGTTGCTGATGATGATGTTGCTGATGATGATGTTGCTGATGATGATGTTGTTGATGATGTTGCTGATGATGTTGCTGATGATGTTGCTGATGATGTTGCTGATGATGTTGATGATGATGTTGATGATGATGTTGATGATGATGTTGATGATGATGTTGATGATGATGTTGATGATGATAATGATGATGATGATGATGATGATGATGATGATGATGATGATGATGATGATGATGATGATGATGATGATGATGATGATGATGATGATGATGATGATGATGATGATGATGATGATGATGATGATGATGATGATGATGATGATGATGATGATGATGATGATGATGATGATGATGATGATGATGATGATGATGATGATGTTGCTGATGATGATGTTGCTGATGATGATGTTGCTGATGATGATGTTGCTGATGATGATGTTGCTGATGATGATGTTGCTGAGGATGATGTTGCTGATGATGATATTGCTGATGAGGATGTTGCTGATGATGATGTTGCGGATGATGATGTTGCTGATGATGATGTTGATGATGATGTTGATGATGATGTTGCTGATGATGTTGCTGATGATGTTGCTGATGATGTTGCTGATGATGTTGATGATGATGTTGATGATGATGTTGATGATGATGTTGATGATGATGTTGATGATGATGTTGCTGATGATGTTGCTGATGATGTTGATGATGATGTTGCTGATGATGTTGCTGATGATGTTGCTGATGATGACGTGAGACGGTGTGGTATGCCCGGAGGCGGTGTTGTATGCCCGGAGGCGGTGTTGTATGCCCGGAGGCGGTGTGGTATGCCCGGAGGCGGTGTTGTATGCCCGGAGGCGGTGTTGTATGCCCGGAGGCGGTGTGGTATGCCCGGAGGCGGTGTAGTATGCCCGGAGGCGGTGTTGTATGCCCGGAGGCGGTGTGGTATGCCCGGAGGCGGTGTAGTATGCCCGGAGGCGGTGTTGTATGCCCGGAGGCGGTGTGGTATGCCCGGAGGCGGTGTGGTATGCCCGGAGGCGGTGTAGTTTGCCCGGAGGCGGTGTGGTATGCCCGGAGGCGGTGTGGTATGCCCGGAGGCGGTGTAGTATGCCCGGAGGCGGTGTTGTATGCCCGGAGGCGGTGTGGTATGCCCGGAGGCGGTACAACACCGCCTCCGGGCATGATGATGATGATATTGATGATGATGATGATGATGATGATGATGATGATGATGATGATGATGATGATGATGATGATGATGATGATGATGATGATGATGATGATGATGATGATGATGATGATGATGATGATGATGATGATGATGATGATGATGATGATGATGATGATGATGATGATGATGATGATGATGATGATGATGATGATGATGATGATGATGTTGCTGATGATGTTGCTGATGATGTTGCTGGTGATGTTGCTGATGATGTTGCTGATGATGTTGCTGATGATGACGTGAGACGGTGTGGTATGCCCGGAGGCGGTGTTGTATGCCCGGAGGCGGTGTTGTATGCCCGGAGGCGGTGTAGTATGCCCGGAGGCGGTGTTGTATGCCCGGAGGCGGTGTGGTATGCCCGGAGGCGGTGCAGTATGCCCGGAGGCGGTGTTGTATGCCCGGAGGCGGTGTGGTATGCCCGGAGGCGGTGTAGTATGCCCGGAGGCGGTGTTGTATGCCCGGAGGCGGTGTGGTATGCCCGGAGGCGGTGTAGTATGCCCGGAGGCGGTGTTGTATGCCCGGAGGCGGTGTGGTATGCCCGGAGGCGGTACAACACCGCCTCCGGGCATGATGATGATAATGATGATGATGATGATGATGATGATGATGATGATGATGATGATGATGATGATGATGATGATGATGATGATGATGATGATGATGATGATGATGATGATGATGATGATGATGATGATGATGATGATGATGATGATGATGATGATGATGATGATGATGATGATGATGATG
>JAXIVJ010011670.1:5000-7500 GCA_036785665.1 Chirona hameri | reverse complement strand
GATGATGATGATGATGATGATGATGATGATGATGATGATGATGATGATGTTGCTGATGATGATGTTGCTGATGATGATGTTGCTGATGATGATGTTGTTGATGATGTTGCTGATGATGTTGCTGATGATGTTGCTGATGATGTTGCTGATGATGTTGATGATGATGTTGATGATGATGTTGATGATGATGTTGATGATGATGTTGATGATGATGTTGATGATGATAATGATGATGATGATGATGATGATGATGATGATGATGATGATGATGATGATGATGATGATGATGATGATGATGATGATGATGATGATGATGATGATGATGATGATGATGATGATGATGATGATGATGATGATGATGATGATGATGATGATGATGATGATGATGATGATGATGATGATGATGTTGCTGATGATGATGTTGCTGATGATGATGTTGCTGATGATGATGTTGCTGATGATGATGTTGCTGATGATGATGTTGCTGAGGATGATGTTGCTGATGATGATGTTGCTGATGAGGATGTTGCTGATGATGATGTTGCGGATGATGATGTTGCTGATGATGATGTTGATGATGATGTTGATGATGATGTTGCTGATGATGTTGCTGATGATGTTGCTGATGATGTTGCTGATGATGTTGATGATGATGTTGATGATGATGTTGATGATGATGTTGATGATGATGTTGATGATGATGTTGCTGATGATGTTGCTGATGATGTTGATGATGATGTTGCTGATGGTGTTGCTGATGATGTTGCTGATGATGACGTGAGACGGTGTGGTATGCCCGGAGGCGGTGTTGTATGCCCGGAGGCGGTGTTGTATGCCCGGAGGCGGTGTGGTATGCCCGGAGGCGGTGTTGTATGCCCGGAGGCGGTGTTGTATGCCCGGAGGCGGTGTGGTATGCCCGGAGGCGGTGTAGTATGCCCGGAGGCGGTGTTGTATGCCCGGAGGCGGTGTGGTATGCCCGGAGGCGGTGTAGTATGCCCGGAGGTGGTGTTGTATGCCCGGAGGCGGTGTGGTATGCCCGGAGGCGGTGTGGTATGCCCGGAGGCGGTGTAGTTTGCCCGGAGGCGGTGTGGTATGCCCGGAGGCGGTGTGGTATGCCCGGAGGCGGTGTAGTATGCCCGGAGGCGGTGTTGTATGCCCGGAGGCGGTGTGGTATGCCCGGAGGCGGTACAACACCGCCTCCGGGCATGATGATGATGATATTGATGATGATGATGATGATGATGATGATGATGATGATGATGATGATGATGATGATGATGATGATGATGATGATGATGATGATGATGATGATGATGATGATGATGATGATGATGATGATGATGATGATGATGATGATGATGATGATGATGATGATGATGATGATGTTGCTGATGATGTTGCTGATGATGTTGCTGGTGATGTTGCTGATGATGTTGCTGATGATGTTGCTGATGATGACGTGAGACGGTGTGGTATGCCCGGAGGCGGTGTTGTATGCCCGGAGGCGGTGTTGTATGCCCGGAGGCGGTGTGGTATGCCCGGAGGCGGTGTTGTATGCCCGGAGGCGGTGTTGTATGCCCGGAGGCGGTGTGGTATGCCCGGAGGCGGTGTTGTATGCCCGGAGGCGGTGTTGTATGCCCTGAGGCGGTCTGGTATGCCCGGAGGCGGTGTAGTATGCCCGGAGGCGGTGTTGTATGCCCGGAGGCGGTGTGGTATGCCCGGAGGCGGTGCAGTATGCCCGGAGGCGGTGTTGTATGCCCGGAGGCGGTGTGGTATGCCCGGAGGCGGTGTAGTATGCCCGGAGGCGGTGTTGTATGCCCGGAGGCGGTGTGGTATGCCCGGAGGCGGTGTAGTATGCCCGGAGGCGGTGTTGTATGCCCGGAGGCGGTGTGGTATGCCCGGAGGCGGTACAACACCGCCTCCGGGCATGATGATGATAATGATGGTGATGATGATGATGATGATGATGATGATGATGATGATGATGATGATGATGATGATGATGATGATGATGATGATGATGATGATGATGATGATGATGATGATGATGATGATGATGATGATGATGATGATGATGATGATGATGATGATGATGATGATGATGATGATTATGATGAAGATGATGATGTTGATGATGATGTTGATGATGATGTTGATGATGATGTTGATGATGATGTTGATGATGATGTTGATGATGATGTTGATGATGATGTTGATGATGATGTTGATGATGATGTTGATGATGATGTTCTTGATGATGTTGATGTTGATGATGATGTTGATGATGATGTTGATGATGATGTTGATGATGATGTTGATGATGATGTTGCTGATGATGTTGCTGATGATGTTGCTGATGATGTTGCTGATGATGTTGCTGATGATGTTGCTGGTGATGTTGCTGATGATGTTGCTGATGATGTTGCTGATGATGACGTGAGACGGTGTGGTATGCCCGGAGGCGGTGTTGTATGCCCGGAGGCGGTGTTGTATGCCCGGA
>JAXIVJ010011669.1:0-42866 GCA_036785665.1 Chirona hameri | reverse complement strand
GTCGGGTCAGAATGAACAGCTGGTCTGTCGGGTCAGAATGGACAGCTGGTCTGTCGGGTCAGAATGAACAGCTGGTCTGTCGGGTCAGAATGGACAGCTGGTCTGTCGGGTCAGAATGGACAGCTGGTCTGTTCGGTCAGAATGGACAGCTGGTCTGTCGGGTCAGAATGGACAGCTGGTCTGTCGGGTCAGAATGGAACAGCTGGTCTGTCGGGTCAGAGTGGACAGCTGGTCTGTCGGGTCAGAATGGACAGCTGGTCTGTCGGGTCAGAATGGACAGCTGGTCTGTCGGGTCAGAATGGACAGCTGGTCTGTCGGGTCAGAATGGACAGCTGGTCTGTCGGGTCAGAATGGACAGCTGGTCTGTCGGGTCAGAATGGACAGCTGGTCTGTCGGGTCAGAATGGACAGCTGGTCTGTCGGGTCAGAAGTGGACAGCTGGTCTGTCGGGTCAGAATGGACAGCTGGTCTGTCGGGTCAGAATGGACAGCTGGTCTGTCGGGTCAGAATGGACAGCTGGTCTGTCGGGTCAGAAGTGGACAGCTGGTCTGTCGGGTCAGAATGGACAGCTGGTCTGTCGGGTCAGAATGGACAGCTGGTCTGTCGGGTCAGAATGGACAGCTGGTCTGTCGGGTCAGAATGGACAGCTGGTCTGTCGGGTCAGAATGGACATCTGGTCTGTCGGGTCAGAATGGACAGCTGGTCTGTTCGGGTCAGAATGGACAGCTGGTCTGTCGGGTCAGAATGGACAGCTGGTCTGTCGGGTCAGAATGGACAGCTGGTCTGTCGGGTCAGAATGGACAGCTGGTCTGTCGGGTCAGAAATGGACAGCTGGTCTGTCGGGTCAGAATGGACAGCTGGTCTGTCGGGTCAGAATGGACAGCTGGTCTGTCGGGTCAGAATGGACAGCTGGTCTGTCGGGTCAGAATGGACAGCTGGTCTGTCGGGTCAGAATGGACAGCTGGTCTGTCGGGTCAGAATGGACAGCTGGTCTGTCGGGTCAGAAGTGGACAGCTGGTCTGTCGGGTCAGAATGGACAGCTGGTCTGTCGGGTCAGAGTGGACAGCTGGTCTGTCGGGTCAGAATGGACAGCTGGTCTGTCGGGTCAGAATGGACAGCTGGTCTGTCGGGTCAGAATGGACAGCTGGTCTGTCGGGTCAGAATGGACAGCTGGTCTGTCGGGTCAGAATGGACAGCTGGTCTGTCGGGTCAGAATGGACAGCTGGTCTGTCGGGTCAGAGTGGACAGCTGGTCTGTCGGGTCAGAATGGACAGCTGGTCTGTCGGGTCAGAGTGGACAGCTGGTCTGTCGGGTCAGAATGGACAGCTGGTCTGTCGGGTCAGAGTGGACAGCTGGTCTGTCGGGTCAGAATGGACAGCTGGTCTGTCGGGTCAGAATGGACAGCTGGTCTGTCGGGTCAGAATGGACAGCTGGTCTGTCGGGTCAGAATGGACAGCTGGTCTGTCGGGTCAGAATGGACAGCTGGTCTGTCGGGTCAGAGTGGAACAGCTGGTCTGTCGGGTCAGAATGGACAGCTGGTCTGTCGGGTCAGAATGGACAGCTGGTCTGTCGGGTCAGAATGGACAGCTGGTCTGTCGGGTCAGAATGGACAGCTGGTCTGTCGGGTCAGAATGGACAGCTGGTCTGTCGGGTCAGAATGGACAGCTGGTCTGTCGGGTCAGAATGGACAGCTGGTCTGTCGGGTCAGAGTGGACAGCTGGTCTGTCGGGTCAGAATGGACAGCTGGTCTGTCGGGTCAGAAGTGAACAGCTGGTCTGTCGGGTCAGAATGGACAGCTGGTCTGTCGGGTCAGAATGGACAGCTGGTCTGTCGGGTCAGAATGGACAGCTGGTCTGTCGGTCAGAATGGACAGCTGGTCTGTCGGGTCAGAATGGACAGCTGGTCTGTCGGGTCAGAATGGACAGCTGGTCTGTCGGGTCAGAATGGACAGCTGGTCTGTCGGGTCAGAATGGACAGCTGGTCTGTCGGGTCAGAATGGACAGCTGGTCTGTCGGGTCAGAATGGACAGCTGGTCTGTCGGGTCAGAATGGACAGCTGGTCTGTCGGGTCAGAATGGACAGCTGGTCTGTTCGGTCAGAATGGACAGCTGGTCTGTCGGTCAGAATGGACAGCTGGTCTGTCGGGTCAGAATGGACAGCTGGTCTGTCGGGTCAGAATGGACAGCTGGTCTGTCGGGTCAGAATGACATCTGGTCTGTCGGGTCAGAATGGACAGCTGGTCTGTCGGGTCAGAATGGACAGCTGGTCTGTTCGGTCAGAATGGACAGCTGGTCTGTCGGGTCAGAATGGACAGCTGGTCTGTCGGGTCAGAATGGACAGCTGGTCTGTCGGGTCAGAATGAACAGCTGGTCTGTCGGGTCAGAGTGGACAGCTGGTCTGTCGGGTCAGAATGGACAGCTGGTCTGTCGGGTCAGAGTGGAACAGCTGGTCTGTCGGGTCAGAATGGACAGCTGGTCTGTCGGTCAGAATGGACAGCTGGTCTGTCGGGTCAGAATGGACAGCTGGTCTGTCGGGTCAGAATGGACAGCTGGTCTGTTCGGGTCAGAATGGACAGCTGGTCTGTCGGGTCAGAATGGACAGCTGGTCTGTCGGGTCAGAATGGACAGCTGGTCTGTCGGGTCAGAGTGAACAGCTGGTCTGTCGGGTCAGAATGGACAGCTGGTCTGTCGGGTCAGAGTGAACAGCTGGTCTGTCGGGTCAGAATGGACAGCTGGTCTGTCGGGTCAGAGTGAACAGCTGGTCTGTCGGGTCAGAGTGAACAGCTGGTCTGTCGGGTCAGAATGGACAGCTGGTCTGTCGGGTCAGAATGGACAGCTGGTCTGTCGGGTCAGAATGGACAGCTGGTCTGTCGGGTCAGAATGGACAGCTGGTCTGTTCGGTCAGAATGGACAGCTGGTCTGTCGGGTCAGAATGGACAGCTGGTCTGTCGGGTCAGAGTGGACAGCTGGTCTGTCGGGTCAGAGTGGACAGCTGGTCTGTCGGGTCAGAGTGGACAGCTGGTCTGTCGGGTCAGAGTGGACAGCTGGTCTGTCGGGTCAGAATGGACAGCTGGTCTGTCGGGTCAGAATGGACAGCTGGTCTGTCGGGTCAGAGTGGACAGCTGGTCTGTCGGGTCAGAATGGACAGCTGGTCTGTCGGGTCAGAATGGACAGCTGGTCTGTCGGGTCAGAATGGACAGCTGGTCTGTCGGGTCAGAATGGACAGCTGGTCTGTCGGGTCAGAGTGGACAGCTGGTCTGTCGGGTCAGAATGGACAGCTGGTCTGTCGGGTCAGAGTGGAACAGCTGGTCTGTCGGGTCAGAATGGACAGCTGGTCTGTCGGGTCAGAGTGACAGCTGGTCTGTCGGGTCAGAGTGAACAGCTGGTCTGTCGGGTCAGAATGGACAGCTGGTCTGTCGGGTCAGAATGGACAGCTGGTCTGTCGGGTCAGAATGGACAGCTGGTCTGTCGGGTCAGAATGGACAGCTGGTCTGTTCGGGTCAGAATGGACAGCTGGTCTGTCGGGTCAGAATGGACAGCTGGTCTGTTCGGGTCAGAATGGACAGCTGGTCTGTCGGGTCAGAGTGGACAGCTGGTCTGTCGGGTCAGAATGGACAGCTGGTCTGTCGGGTCAGAGTGGACAGCTGGTCTGTCGGGTCAGAATGGACAGCTGGTCTGTCGGGTCAGAATGGACAGCTGGTCTGTCGGGTCAGAATGGACAGCTGGTCTGTCGGGTCAGAATGGACAGCTGGTCTGTCGGGTCAGAATGGACAGCTGGTCTGTCGGGTCAGAATGGACAGCTGGTCTGTCGGGTCAGAATGGACAGCTGGTCTGTTCGGGTCAGAATGGACAGCTGGTCTGTCGGGTCAGAATGGACAGCTGGTCTGTCGGGTCAGAATGGACAGCTGGTCTGTCGGGTCAGAGTGGACAGCTGGTCTGTCGGGTCAGAATGGACAGCTGGTCTGTTCGGTCAGAATGGACAGCTGGTCTGTCGGGTCAGAATGGACAGCTGGTCTGTCGGGTCAGAAGTGGACAGCTGGTCTGTCGGGTCAGAATGACATCTGGTCTGTCGGGTCAGAGTGGACAGCTGGTCTGTCGGGTCAGAATGGACAGCTGGTCTGTTCGGTCAGAATGGACAGCTGGTCTGTCGGGTCAGAATGGACAGCTGGTCTGTCGGGTCAGAATGGACAGCTGGTCTGTCGGGTCAGAGTGGACAGCTGGTCTGTTCGGTCAGAATGGACAGCTGGTCTGTCGGTCAGAATGGACAGCTGGTCTGTCGGTCAGAATGGGACAGCTGGTCTGTCGGGTCAGAATGGACAGCTGGTCTGTCGGGTCAGAATGGACAGCTGGTCTGTCGGGTCAGAAGCAGCTGGTCTGTCGGGTCAGAATGGACAGCTGGTCTGTTCGGTCAGAATGGACAGCTGGTCTGTCGGGTCAGAATGGACAGCTGGTCTGTCGGGTCAGAGTGAACAGCTGGTCTGTCGGGTCAGAATGAACATCTGGTCTGTCGGGTCAGAGTGGACAGCTGGTCTGTTCGGTCAGAATGGACAGCTGGTCTGTTCGGTCAGAATGGACAGCTGGTCTGTCGGGTCAGAATGGACAGCTGGTCTGTCGGGTCAGAATGGACAGCTGGTCTGTTCGGTCAGAATGGACAGCTGGTCTGTTCGGTCAGAATGGACAGCTGGTCTGTCGGGTCAGAATGGACAGCTGGTCTGTCGGGTCAGAATGGACAGCTGGTCTGTTCGGTCAGAATGGACAGCTGGTCTGTTCGGGTCAGAATGGACAGCTGGTCTGTCGGGTCAGAATGGACAGCTGGTCTGTCGGGTCAGAATGGACAGCTGGTCTGTTCGGTCAGAATGGACAGCTGGTCTGTTCGGTCAGAATGGACATCTGGTCTGTCGGGTCAGAATGGACAGCTGGTCTGTCGGGTCAGAATGGACAGCTGGTCTGTCGGGTCAGAATGGACAGCTGGTCTGTCGGGTCAGAATGAACAGCTGGTCTGTCGGGTCAGAGTGAACAGCTGGTCTGTCGGGTCAGAGTGGACAGCTGGTCTGTTCGGTCAGAATGGACAGCTGGTCTGTCGGGTCAGAATGAACAGCTGGTCTGTCGGGTCAGAATGGACAGCTGGTCTGTCGGGTCAGAATGAACAGCTGGTCTGTCGGGTCAGAATGGACCGCTGGTCTGTCGGGTCAAATGGACAGCTGGTCTGTTCGGTCAGAATGGACAGCTGGTCTGTCGGGTCAGAATGGACAGCTGGTCTGTCGGGTCAGAATGAACAGCTGGTCTGTCGGGTCAGAAGTGAACAGCTGGTCTGTCGGGTCAGAGTGAACAGCTGGTCTGTCGGGTCAGAGTGAACAGCTGGTCTGTCGGGTCAGAATGGACAGCTGGTCTGTCGGGTCAGAATGGACAGCTGGTCTGTCGGGTCAGAGTGGACAGCTGGGCTGTCGGGTCAGAATGAACAGCTGGTCTGTCGGGTCAGAATGGACATCTGGTCTGTCGGGTCAGAATGGACAGCTGGTCTGTCGGGTCAGAATGGACAGCTGGTCTGTCGGGTCAGAGTGGACAGCTGGTCTGTCGGGTCAGAATGGACAGCTGGTCTGTCGGGTCAGAGTGGACAGCTGGTCTGTCGGGTCAGAGTGGACAGCTGGTCTGTCGGGTCAGAATGGACAGCTGGTCTGTCGGGTCAGAGTGAACAGCTGGTCCGTCGGGTCAGAATGGACAACTGGTCTGTTCGGTCAGAATGGACATCTGGTCTGTCGGGTCAGAATGGACAGCTGGTCTGTCGGGTCAGAATGGACATCTGGTCTGTCGGGTCAGAATGGACAGCTGGTCTGTCGGGTCAAAATGGACAGCTGGTCTGTTCGGTCAGAATGGACAGCTGGTCTGACGGGTCAGAATGCACAGCTGGTCTGTCGGGTCAGAATGGACAGCTGGTCTGTCGGGTCAAAATGGACAGCTGGTCTGTTCGGTCAGAATGGACATCTGGTCTGTCGGGTCAGAATGGACAGCTGGTCTGTCGGGTCAGAATGGACATCTGGTCTGTCGGGTCAGAATGGACAGCTGGTCTGTCGGGTCAAAATGGACAGCTGGTCTGTTCGGTCAGAATGGACAGCTGGTCTGACGGGTCAGAATGCACAGCTGGTCTGTCGGGTCAGAATGGACAGCTGGTCTGTCGGGTCAGAATGGACAGCTGGTCTGACGGGTCAGAATGGACAGCTGGTCTGTCGGGTCAGAGTGGACAGCTGGTCTGTCGGGTCAGAGTGGACAGCTGGTCTGTCGGGTCAGAATGGACAGCTGGTCTGTCGGGTCAGAGTGAACAGCTGGTCTGTCGGGTCAGAATGAACAGCTGGTCTGTCGGGTCAGAGTGGACAGCTGGTCTGTCGGGTCAGAATGGACAGCTGGTCTGTCGGGTCAGAGTGAACAGCTGGTCTGTCGGGTCAGAATGGACAGCTGGTCTGTCGGGTCAGAATGGACAGCTGGTCTGTCGGGTCAGAGTGAACAGCTGGTCTGTCGGGTCAGAGTGGACAGCTGGTCTGTCGGGTCAGAATGGACAGCTGGTCTGTCGGGTCAGAGTGAACAGCTGGTCTGTCGGGTCAGAATGGACAGCTGGTCTGTCGGGTCAGAATGGACAGCTGGTCTGTTCGGTCAGAATGGACAGCTGGTCTGTCGGGTCAGAATGGACAGCTGGTCTGTCGGGTCAGAATGGACAGCTGGTCTGTCGGGTCAGAATGGACAGCTGGTCTGTTCGGTCAGAATGGACAGCTGGTCTGTCGGGTCAGAGTGGACAGCTGGTCTGTCGGGTCAGAATGGACAGCTGGTCTGTCGGGTCAGAGTGAACAGCTGGTCTGTCGGGTCAGAATGGACAGCTGGTCTGTCGGGTCAGAATGGACAGCTGGTCTGTCGGGTCAGAATGGACAGCTGGTCTGTTCGGTCAGAATGGACATCTGGTCTGTCGGGTCAGAATGGACAGCTGGTCTGTCGGGTCAGAATGGACAGCTGGTCTGTCGGGTCAGAATGGACAGCTGGTCTGTCGGGTCAGAATGGACAGCTGGTCTGTTCGGTCAGAATGGACAGCTGGTCTGTCGGGTCAGAATGGACATCTGGTCTGTCGGGTCAGAATGGACAGCTGGTCTGTCGGGTCAGAATGGACAGCTGGTCTGTTCGGTCAGAATGGACAGCTGGTCTGTCGGGTCAGAATGGACAGCTGGTCTGTCGGGTCAGAATGGACATCTGGTCTGTCGGGTCAGAATGGACAGCTGGTCTGTCGGGTCAGAATGGACAGCTGGTCTGTCGGGTCAGAATGGACAGCTGGTCTGTCGGGTCAGAATGGACAGCTGGTCTGTTCGGTCAGAATGGACAGCTGGTCTGTCGGGTCAGAATGGACAGCTGGTCTGTCGGGTCAGAATGGACAGCTGGTCTGTCGGGTCAGAGTGAACAGCTGGTCTGTCGGGTCAGAATGGACAGCTGGTCTGTCGGGTCAGAATGGACATCTGGTCTGTCGGGTCAGAGTGAACAGCTGGTCTGTCGGGTCAGAATGGACAGCTGGTCTGTTCGGTCAGAATGGACAGCTGGTCTGTCGGGTCAGAATGGACAGCTGGTCTGTCGGGTCAGAATGGACAGCTGGTCTGTTCGGTCAGAATGGACAGCTGGTCTGTCGGGTCAGAATGGACAGCTGGTCTGTCGGGTCAGAATGGACAGCTGGTCTGTCGGGTCAGAGTGAACAGCTGGTCTGTCGGGTCAGAATGGACAGCTGGTCTGTCGGGTCAGAGTGAACAGCTGGTCTGTCGGGTCAGAATGGACAGCTGGTCTGTCGGGTCAGAGTGAACAGCTGGTCTGTCGGGCTAGAGTGAACAGCTGGTCTGTCGGGTCAGAATGGACAGCTGGTCTGTCGGGTCAGAATGGACAGCTGGTCTGTCGGGTCAGAATGGACAGCTGGTCTGTCGGGTCAGAATGGACAGCTGGTCTGTTCGGGTCAGAATGGACAGCTGGTCTGTCGGGTCAGAATGGACAGCTGGTCTGTTCGGTCAGAGTGAACAGCTGGTCTGTCGGGTCAGAGTGGACAGCTGGTCTGTCGGGTCAGAGTGGACAGCTGGTCTGTCGGGTCAGAGTGGACAGCTGGTCTGTCGGGTCAGAATGGACAGCTGGTCTGTCGGGTCAGAATGGACAGCTGGTCTGTCGGTCAGAGTGGACAGCTGGTCTGTTCGGTCAGAATGGACAGCTGGTCTGTCGGGTCAGAATGGACAGCTGGTCTGTCGGGTCAGAATGGACAGCTGGTCTGTCGGGTCAGAATGGACAGCTGGTCTGTCGGGTCAGAGTGACAGCTGGTCTGTCGGGTCAGAATGGACAGCTGGTCTGTCGGGTCAGAGTGAACAGCTGGTCTGTCGGGTCAGAATGGACAGCTGGTCTGTCGGGTCAGAGTGAACAGCTGGTCTGTCGGGCTAGAGTGAACAGCTGGTCTGTCGGGTCAGAATGGACAGCTGGTCTGTCGGGTCAGAATGGACAGCTGGTCTGTCGGGTCAGAATGGACAGCTGGTCTGTCGGGTCAGAATGGACAGCTGGTCTGTTCGGTCAGAATGGACAGCTGGTCTGTCGGGTCAGAATGGACAGCTGGTCTGTTCGGTCAGAGTGAACAGCTGGTCTGTCGGGTCAGAGTGGACAGCTGGTCTGTCGGGTCAGAGTGGACAGCTGGTCTGTCGGGTCAGAGTGGACAGCTGGTCTGTCGGGTCAGAATGGACAGCTGGTCTGTCGGGTCAGAATGGACAGCTGGTCTGTCGGGTCAGAATGGACAGCTGGTCTGTTCGGTCAGAATGGACAGCTGGTCTGTCGGGTCAGAATGGACAGCTGGTCTGTTCGGTCAGAATGGACAGCTGGTCTGTTCGGTCAGAATGGACAGCTGGTCTGTTCGGTCAGAATGGACAGCTGGTCTGTCGGGTCAGAATGGACAGCTGGTCTGTCGGGTCAGAATGAACATCTGGTCTGTCGGGTCAGAGTGGACAGCTGGTCTGTCGGGTCAGAATGGACAGCTGGTCTGTTCGGTCAGAATGGACAGCTGGTCTGTCGGGTCAGAATGGACAGCTGGTCTGTCGGGTCAGAGTGAACAGCTGGTCTGTCGGGTCAGAATGAACATCTGGTCTGTCGGGTCAGAGTGGACAGCTGGTCTGTCGGGTCAGAATGGACAGCTGGTCTGTTCGGTCAGAATGGACAGCTGGTCTGTCGGGTCAGAATGGACATCTGGTCTGTCGGGTCAGAATGGACATCTGGTCTGTCGGGTCAGAGTGGACAGCTGGTCTGTTCGGTCAGAATGGACAGCTGGTCTGTTCGGTCAGAATGGACAGCTGGTCTGTTCGGTCAGAATGGACAGCTGGTCTGTCGGGTCAGAATGGACAGCTGGTCTGTCGGGTCAGAATGAACATCTGGTCTGTCGGGTCAGAGTGGACAGCTGGTCTGTCGGGTCAGAATGGACAGCTGGTCTGTTCGGTCAGAATGGACAGCTGGTCTGTCGGGTCAGAATGGACAGCTGGTCTGTCGGGTCAGAGTGAACAGCTGGTCTGTCGGGTCAGAATGAACATCTGGTCTGTCGGGTCAGAGTGGACAGCTGGTCTGTTCGGTCAGAATGGACAGCTGGTCTGTTCGGTCAGAATGGACAGCTGGTCTGTCGGGTCAGAATGGACAGCTGGTCTGTCGGGTCAGAATGGACAGCTGGTCTGTTCGGTCAGAATGGACAGCTGGTCTGTTCGGTCAGAATGGACAGCTGGTCTGTCGGGTCAGAATGGACAGCTGGTCTGTCGGGTCAGAATGGACAGCTGGTCTGTTCGGTCAGAATGGACAGCTGGTCTGTTCGGTCAGAATGGACAGCTGGTCTGTCGGGTCAGAATGGACAGCTGGTCTGTCGGGTCAGAATGGACAGCTGGTCTGTTCGGTCAGAATGGACAGCTGGTCTGTCGGGTCAGAATGGACATCTGGTCTGTCGGGTCAGAATGGACAGCTGGTCTGTCGGGTCAGAATGGACAGCTGGTCTGTCGGGTCAGAATGGACAGCTGGTCTGTCGGGTCAGAATGGACATCTGGTCTGTCGGGTCAGAATGGACAGCTGGTCTGTCGGGTCAGAATGGACAGCTGGTCTGTCGGGTCAGAGTGGACAGCTGGTCTGTCGGGTCAGAATGGACAGCTGGTCTGTCGGGTCAGAATGGACAGCTGGTCTGTCGGGTCAGAGTGAACAGCTGGTCTGTCGGGTCAGAATGGACAGCTGGTCTGTCGGGTCAGAGTGAACAGCTGGTCTGTCGGGTCAGAATGGACAGCTGGTCTGTCGGGTCAGAGTGAACAGCTGGTCTGTCGGGCTAGAGTGAACAGCTGGTCTGTCGGGTCAGAATGGACAGCTGGTCTGTCGGGTCAGAATGGACAGCTGGTCTGTCGGGTCAGAATGGACAGCTGGTCTGTCGGGTCAGAATGGACAGCTGGTCTGTTCGGTCAGAATGGACAGCTGGTCTGTCGGGTCAGAATGGACAGCTGGTCTGTTCGGTCAGAGTGAACAGCTGGTCTGTCGGGTCAGAGTGGACAGCTGGTCTGTCGGGTCAGAGTGGACAGCTGGTCTGTCGGGTCAGAGTGGACAGCTGGTCTGTCGGGTCAGAATGGACAGCTGGTCTGTCGGGTCAGAATGGACAGCTGGTCTGTCGGGTCAGAGTGGACAGCTGGTCTGTTCGGTCAGAATGGACAGCTGGTCTGTCGGGTCAGAATGGACAGCTGGTCTGTCGGGTCAGAATGGACAGCTGGTCTGTCGGGTCAGAATGGACAGCTGGTCTGTCGGGTCAGAGTGAACAGCTGGTCTGTCGGGTCAGAATGGACAGCTGGTCTGTCGGGTCAGAGTGAACAGCTGGTCTGTCGGGTCAGAATGGACAGCTGGTCTGTCGGGTCAGAGTGAACAGCTGGTCTGTCGGGCTAGAGTGAACAGCTGGTCTGTCGGGTCAGAATGGACAGCTGGTCTGTCGGGTCAGAATGGACAGCTGGTCTGTCGGGTCAGAATGGACAGCTGGTCTGTCGGGTCAGAATGGACAGCTGGTCTGTTCGGTCAGAATGGACAGCTGGTCTGTCGGGTCAGAATGGACAGCTGGTCTGTTCGGTCAGAGTGAACAGCTGGTCTGTCGGGTCAGAGTGGACAGCTGGTCTGTCGGGTCAGAGTGGACAGCTGGTCTGTCGGGTCAGAGTGGACAGCTGGTCTGTCGGGTCAGAATGGACAGCTGGTCTGTCGGGTCAGAATGGACAGCTGGTCTGTCGGGTCAGAATGGACAGCTGGTCTGTTCGGTCAGAATGGACAGCTGGTCTGTCGGGTCAGAATGGACAGCTGGTCTGTTCGGTCAGAATGGACAGCTGGTCTGTTCGGTCAGAATGGACAGCTGGTCTGTTCGGTCAGAATGGACAGCTGGTCTGTCGGGTCAGAATGGACAGCTGGTCTGTCGGGTCAGAATGAACATCTGGTCTGTCGGGTCAGAGTGGACAGCTGGTCTGTCGGGTCAGAATGGACAGCTGGTCTGTTCGGTCAGAATGGACAGCTGGTCTGTCGGGTCAGAATGGACAGCTGGTCTGTCGGGTCAGAGTGAACAGCTGGTCTGTCGGGTCAGAATGAACATCTGGTCTGTCGGGTCAGAGTGGACAGCTGGTCTGTCGGGTCAGAATGGACAGCTGGTCTGTTCGGTCAGAATGGACAGCTGGTCTGTCGGGTCAGAATGGACATCTGGTCTGTCGGGTCAGAATGGACATCTGGTCTGTCGGGTCAGAGTGGACAGCTGGTCTGTTCGGTCAGAATGGACAGCTGGTCTGTTCGGTCAGAATGGACAGCTGGTCTGTTCGGTCAGAATGGACAGCTGGTCTGTCGGGTCAGAATGGACAGCTGGTCTGTCGGGTCAGAATGAACATCTGGTCTGTCGGGTCAGAGTGGACAGCTGGTCTGTCGGGTCAGAATGGACAGCTGGTCTGTTCGGTCAGAATGGACAGCTGGTCTGTCGGGTCAGAATGGACAGCTGGTCTGTCGGGTCAGAGTGAACAGCTGGTCTGTCGGGTCAGAATGAACATCTGGTCTGTCGGGTCAGAGTGGACAGCTGGTCTGTTCGGTCAGAATGGACAGCTGGTCTGTTCGGTCAGAATGGACAGCTGGTCTGTCGGGTCAGAATGGACAGCTGGTCTGTCGGGTCAGAATGGACAGCTGGTCTGTTCGGTCAGAATGGACAGCTGGTCTGTTCGGTCAGAATGGACAGCTGGTCTGTCGGGTCAGAATGGACAGCTGGTCTGTCGGGTCAGAATGGACAGCTGGTCTGTTCGGTCAGAATGGACAGCTGGTCTGTTCGGTCAGAATGGACAGCTGGTCTGTCGGGTCAGAATGGACAGCTGGTCTGTCGGGTCAGAATGGACAGCTGGTCTGTTCGGTCAGAATGGACAGCTGGTCTGTCGGGTCAGAATGGACATCTGGTCTGTCGGGTCAGAATGGACAGCTGGTCTGTCGGGTCAGAATGGACAGCTGGTCTGTCGGGTCAGAATGGACAGCTGGTCTGTCGGGTCAGAATGGACATCTGGTCTGTCGGGTCAGAATGGACAGCTGGTCTGTCGGGTCAGAATGGACAGCTGGTCTGTCGGGTCAGAGTGGACAGCTGGTCTGTCGGGTCAGAATGGACAGCTGGTCTGTCGGGTCAGAATGGACAGCTGGTCTGTTCGGTCAGAATGGACAGCTGGTCTGACAGCTTCGCATGCTCTCGTCACAGGGCTGTCTGCAGCCGGCAGGAACGTCGATAGAGTTATCGAAACACGTCGTTCTGAGTTAGATAGCACACAGCGGTGCTCAGCTAAATCCGGAGAGTTCAGTCACGAACTCGGCTATTTATTGTCGATAAATTGTCTGTATCGCGATTAGTTAAAACTGAACTGAGCCAAGGGCTATCTGCCAGTTATTGAAGGCGTTGTCACGATTTAATGCTGGAAAATGACGAAATGATTGAATTTCTGAGCAAATTTTAAAATTAATCAATGTTTTTAATTACATGGAAACAGAAAAGGGAGTGCTGCCCAACTGTGTGCCTATGTAATCACTGGAACAATTAATTTACAAAGCACACCGTGTATCTCTAGCTCCGACCCGCTCTGCCCAGTGGGCACCACTGACCGTCGCGTTCCTCGGTGGCCTCTGTTTTGACCTTGTAGCCGCGCAGGTTGCCGTTGGCGTGGCTGGCGGGCGGCGGCGCCCAGGTCAGGCCCAGCTGGCGGGGGCCGAGCGAGGCGCACCGCAGCCGGCCGGGAGCCGCCGACGGGACGTCCTCCAGTGTGCGCGCCAGGCCGGGCCGCGAGCCGGGGCCGCAGCCGCGGCTGTTACACGCCTGAACCCTGACACGGTACACGGAGAAGGGCCGCAGCGAGGGCAGCGAGGCAGACAGCGCGCTGGTGTTCAGCTCTGAGTAGTGAGGTTCCGCTCCGTCCGACGTGTTGGTTCTGCAACCAACCCAACAGCTCGGCATTAACACTAAGCAGCGGAACCAAATAAAACATCACCCACTTCATTCAACACTGCAGATGTACACTGTCTAGAAAGACAAGTGGTATCCAGCCTTCATCAAGTGACAATGAAGTTATCGCATCAAATAATCAGTAGGGAGGTGATAATTCTCCTTCATGAACTAAAGAAGAAAAAACAGGTTATTATTATAAAGATAAAGAACCGAGGGAGCCCGGGAAATAAAGAACGGTAGCAATACAAGGAGGACGTATGTTTGGTTATTATAAAGGAAACGTATGTATGTACATACATCCGTTATTTGTGTCCCTCTTTTTGCCCGGTTCCGTTTGTTTGAAAATGATATATGTGAAAATGAGATATGATATGTGACGTCACTCATCAAGAGTATTGTTATTAATGTTATTTGCCACACATTCACGTATTTATGCAAGTATTATGTATTTGTTTTCTTATACAATCAAAAGAAACTTCATAACTTATTTGTATAATACAACTTTGCTTTCGATTTGAACTTTAGAGATGATCAGCTACCCTTTGCTCAAGAACATTAAATACATATTTTTTGTCTTCATTTCAACGTCCGTTACTCGGGTGCGGTAAAATGGAATATCAGCAACAGCTGGACCGATTTACTCGCAACAAGCACCAATCGATTCAGCGCATATGATTTCATCAGCCGTTCTGAAACTGGTGACCTCAGGTCATCACCGTGACCTTGTAAATGCAAGAAAAACAATTGTCATTGCAGCAAAATGGAATATCAGCAACGGCTGGACCGATTTGCCCGCGACAAGCACCAATAGATTCAACTCATACGATTGCATCAACCGTTCTGGAACAGGCGACCTCATGTCATCGCCGTGACCTTGAAAATGCAAAAAAAAACATATTTGGCATTGCAGCAAAATGGAATCTCAGCAACGGCTGGATCGATTTACTCGCAACAAGCACCAATCAATTCAGCGCATACAATTTTATCAGCCATTCTGCAACTGGTGACCTCAGTTCATCGCCGTGACCTTGTAGATTTAAAAAGAAAATATTTGCTGCATTTACAAGGTCACGGTGATGACCTAAGGTCACCAGTTTCAGAATGGCTGATGAAATCATATGCGCTGAATCGATTGGTGCTTGTTGCGAACAAATTGCGTCAGCCGTTGCTGATATTCCATTTTGCTGCAATGTCAAATGTGGGTTTTGTTGCATTTATAAGGTCACCACGATCACCAATTTCAGAACGGCTGATGACATCGTATGCGCTGAATCGATTGGTGCTTGTTGTGAACAAAGCAACCCAGCCGTTCCCGAGATTCCACTTTGCTGCACAAACTGCGGTTCAGTTCAGTTCAGTTTATTAGAACATTCCATAAGTATGGGTTCCACGTCGGGTACATAAATGGGCAAAACCCATACGCAAATACATTGTAAAAAGAAACACCGTAAAACACCGCAAATTAACAAAGTAAAACGAATCAGAGGCACAGTAAAAAAAAAGCATGCTAAGACTTAATTAAGAGCATGGCATATCCTGTAACGCCGCCTTGAAGGCGTTGACTGTGGGCTTATTCCGGATAGATGGCTCCACGCCACGCCAACGCTCCACGCCAAAGCCGCACGGTGGGAGAACACCCGCTGCGATGCACTCTGGTTGCATTTGGTCACATGCAGGTCACCTCTCTCAGAGGCGCGAGTCCGCCTTGTCGACACGTCGCTCCGTCGGGTGAACATTTCCCGGATCGCTACAGGCGAGTCATCGTGCATCAGTGCGCTAAACACTTTGACAAGGTCACGGCGCACTACCAGAGTCTCAATCATTGGCCAGTTCAGTGACTTAAGAGCCGGTGTGATGTGGTGATACTTTTTGAATCCAGTGACGAGTCTCGCTGCAAAGTTAATATTTTTTTGCATTTTGTGTAGCTGACCCTTGGCAGCCGCAGCCCACACGCTCAGGCAGTAAGTGATGTGTGGAAAGACGTAGGCCTGAAGGATAATTTTGATGACATCACTAGAGAAGTAATGCCGAAACTTGTACAGGGTTACAAGAATTCGGTTACATTTCTGGACTACAGCCGTCACATGCGCCCCCCAAGTCAGCCCGGCGTCGATAATAACGCCCAGAACCTTGACCTTCTCCGAAGGTCGTACTGTCGGGTCACCGATTTTGAAGTAGAAGTTTGCCGACTTTTTCAAATTTTGCCTGGACCCGACTAGCATGAAGTCTGTTTTTCCTTCGTTCATTTTCAGTGAATTAGCGTTAAACCAGGCCTGGAGCTCGTTTACGGTGGTTTCTAGTCTGTTTTTTAAATCATCGAGGCCGAACCCGTCCGGAGACGTGCAGTCCAGGTGCACTGTGTCATCAGCGCGGTGTAGTAGTGTTGTCCAAAAAACGTTTCCCGGGAGCAGCGTTAGTTCACCGGGCGTCAATTACAATTATGGCGCACTTTTCTGAGCCACAATCGCCGCAGTTGAACTTGTATGATAATGAGAAGCGTCCTTCTTGCGTCCGATGCGTTATTCTGCTGACGTTGTTTCACCCCGTTCTTTGTTTTGCTCGACACCGTTTATAATAACCGTTGTTTCCGTCCTAATGAGGGCGGCAGGAGCGTCCTGGAGTTGTTGAAGTTGTCCGGGGTGGCGGGCGGCAGGAGCGTCCTGGAGTTGTTGAAGTTGTCCGGGGTGGCGGGCGGCAGGAGCGTCCTGGAGTTGTTGAAGTTGTCCGGGGTGGCGGGCGGCAGGAGCGTCCTGGAGTTGTTGAAGTTGTTCGGGGTGGCGGGCGGCGGGCGGATATGAGACGTATCGAGCTCACCAGCATCAGCCGATCGGTCAGACAGCGGCGGATTTGGCCGCTCGGCGAGACAGATGACTCTCACTCGGCGCGGCGACGGTGCCGATAATGCGGCTGCCAGATGAGACGCGCCCCAGTTAATGAACAGTGCAGTCCTGATGGGCGGCAGGATGACCGATGTGGGCCCCATTCGCCACGGCTGGTTACATCTGCATATCCGTAACGCATGCTACTCAGAGCACCAATCAGGCAAGATGTACGAGTATGGCGGGTAAGATGAACGAGACCTCATATGTACCCCGGACATATGGGACCGTCTCCGACATAACGACGCATAAGGACAGTCGTCAATGGGTGCCTCTCCATTAGTCCCCCATTACTACCGCATCATTTTCTCAACAGCTGATGTTATTAATGGTACTACTCACTCTACCCCAGCCTCCCTCAACACCATTATAACTCCTGATCACCGTCCTAATGGTCACTAACCTGCCGAATATGACCCGGTATCTGAGGTCACTAACCTGCCATACATGACCCGGTATATGATGTCACTAACCTGCCGTACATGCCCCGGTATCTGATGTCACTAACCTGCCGTACGTGACCCCGTATATGAGGTCACTAACCTGCCGTACGTGACCCGGTATCTGAGGTCACTAACCTGCGGTACATGCCCCGGTATCTGAGGTCACTAACCTGCCGTACATGACCCGGTATCTGAAGTCACTTATCTGCCGTACATGACCCGGTATATGAGGTCACTAACCTGCCGTACATGACCCGGTATATGAGGTCACTAACCTGCCGTGCATGAACTGGCATCTGAGGTCACTAACCTGCCGTACATGACCCGGTATATGATGTCACTAACCTGCCGTACGTGACCCGGTATCTGAGGTCACTAACCTGCGGTACATGCCCCGGTATCTGAGGTCACTAACCTGCCGTACATGACCCGGTATCTGAGGTCACTTATCTGCCGTACATGACCCGGTATATGAGGTCACTAACCTGCCGTACATGCCCCGGTATCTGAGGTCACTAACCTGCCGTGCATGAACTGGCATCTGAGGTCACTAACCTGCCGTACATGACCCGGTATCTGAGGTCACTAACATGCCGTACATGACCCGGTATCTGATGTCACTAACCTGCCGTACATGACCCGGTATCTGATGTCACTAACCTGCTGTACATGACCCGGTATCTGAGGTCACTAACCTGCCGTACATGGCCCGGTATCTGAGGTCACTAACCTGCCGTACATGACCCGGTATCCGGTCAGCTGTCCGTGGTGTGACTGGGCAGGGGGCGGTCTCCAGGTGACCTTGACCTCGGTGGAGGTGAGCGGCACCAGACTGAGGTCAGCCGGCGGCAGGGAGGGCGGCGCCTGCTCTGTCCTCACGTGGACCGGCCGGCCGGGCGGCCCGACACCCAGAGCGGTCACCGCCAGCGGCCGCAGCGTGTAGTCGGTGGCCGGCAGCAGTCCGGTGAGGTGCACCCGACGGCCGGACAGCACCACCACCACCGCCGAGTCCCAGTCACCTGCACACGCACAGAGGGACAGCGCCCAGCGAGTCATCCCTGTACACATACCCAGGGACAGTGGCCATCCTAGCACACAGAGAGAGGGCAGCGGTCATCCCTGTACACATACAGAGGGACAGCGGTCATCCTAGCACACAGAGAGAGGACAGCGGTCATCCCTGTACACATACAGAGGACAGCGGTCATCCTAGCACACAGAGGGAGGACAGCGGTCATCCCTGTACACATACAGAGGACAGCGGTCATCCTAGCACACAGAGAGAGGACAGCGGTCATCCCTGTACACATACAGAGGACAGCGGTCATCCTAGAACACAGAGAGAGGACATCGGTCATCCCTGTACACATACAGAGGGCAGCGGTCATCCTAGCACACAGAGAGAGGACAGCGGCCATCCCTGTACACATACAGAGGGCAGCGGTCATCCTAGCACACAGAGAGAGGACAGCGGCCATCCCTGTACACATACAGAGGGCAGCGGTCATCCTAGCACACAGAGAGAGGACAGCGGTCATCCCTGTACACATACAGAGGGACAGCGGTCATCCATGTACACATACAGAGGGACAGCGGTCATCCCTGCACACATACAGAGGGGCAGCGGTCATCCCTGCACATACAGAAAGACAGCGGTCATCCCTGCACATACAGGACAGCGGTCATCCCTGCACACATACAGAGGGACAGCGGTCATCCCTGCAGCAGCAGCAGCTCGCTGCCAACAATAGGCACCCTGCTGGACGTCGGTCGAGGGTGGAGCTTCGTAATGATTGACGGAAGTGCTTTCGTCGTTAGAAAAGAATATTCATGGTTTCTAAGAGAATGTTTCACGGCAAATGCCCTGAGGCGGAAAATAAAAGCGGGTTTGTGGAGCTTAAACCATTTGTATAGCTTTGATGAAGATTTACTGGATTTAATCCGGCATTGACTGGGATCCTCAGCCGAACGCCATTGACTGTGGGGGGGGGGGCGTTAAACGCCCCCCCCCCCTGGTTATCTTCCGAACCAATGCTTGCAGCGAGACGCGCAAGGCGGCATTCGAAAGCTCTCAATGAGTTGAATCTAAAGCATGTTACAAACAATTCAAAGTAAGGTCAAATGTCATGTCACGGTCAGGTCAAAGGTCAAAATCGACGTAATTTAGTTTATGGGCCATACTTGCCAGCAAAAACCATCGATTACGACCATGATCACCCAAAGTGCTGTCAAAGGTATTGTACACATCCCGCATGCGCTAAGGTGAGATTGTTGGCAAAGGTAAAGGTCAAAGTCAGGTCACAGAAATTCACTATGCGCAACATATCTACGAAAGTCATGCAACGCATGTTTTATGAGTTATTTTCCACGTAGAATTCGATAGTGATAGTCATTGTACCAACTGAATTCATTTACGTGAAGTTATTGTCAAGTTCAGGTCAAGTTTAGGTCACGGAAGGTCAAAATTTGAAATTGATAAATATACATAAAAAACATGTGCATGGACCAATTTTCTATCAGGAATACCTTGCTGACATTCATTTGTCTGTATCGTGTCCATAAAAGACCAAAAACGCAATTACAAAATATGACGTCATGCGTTACCCATACTTAGTTGTCATAATTCAGTCAAAAATGGAGATATCTGTTTGACAGTTGGCACAGTAGTTGCCTATGTATAGTTAGCTGACATATCTTCCGGTTTTTTGAATATTTGAGAAAATGTTGATTTTGTGATAATTTTCAAAAAACAAATTAGTTTTGGGGGTCACAAACTAAAATAAATAAAAAATCCGAGATAGCTGGTTTGTAGCCCTTGCAATTTGCTATCTTCTGGCGTTATTCGATTGCATTTTTCTTCAAATGTGGCATTTGAACGGCCTGGCAAAGTTTAGCTGATTTTGGTGTAAAACTCGTGTGTAGTGACGTCACTAAATTCGCTATAACTCGAGAGAGAAAAAATCGACGAAATTTCTTTCTTTTTTCCACAAAAGACGTAACCATGATTTATAAGAAGGTACCCGAGTTTTACGTTGATAACGTGATTAGTTTTTCAGCTATTGCGAAAATGAATCAAGGGGGGGTGAGTTAAACGCCCCCCCCCCCCCCCAGTCAATGGCGGGTTATGTCTGGGTGATTATTAGGGCTGCATATAGTGCGACGTCTTCTGCCTCAATTTGACGAAGGAGACTGGTCAAGGTCTTTGGAGATGTAAGTGGCAACTGTTTCACTGTAACTTCTAAGTTTTCTTCAAATACCAACAAGTTGCTTCAAGAAACAGGTGAAATTTATAATCACAGAACTTTATACCACCAGACATTTGATAAAGGATTCAGAGGGGGGGTTTAATAGCCCCTTCAACTGGAGAGGTGGTAGCAACCCCTCTGTGTGAGGCCAGTTGTGGGCCCGATCCTGACCTGTGGTCTGTTTGTACTGCAGTCGGTAGCCGGTGAGGTGTCGGCTGACTTTGGCCGGCTGCAGCCACTCCACCGTGACGGCGCGGCTCAGAACCTCCACCACATGCACCCGGCTGGGAGGCAACGGCGTCTCTGTGTAGAGATAGGTCAGGTCAGGTCAGGTCAGGTCAGGTCAGGTCAGGTCAGGTCAGGTCAGGTCAGGTCAGGTCAGGTCAGGTCAGGTCAGGGCAGGTCAGGTCAGGTCAGGTCAGGTCAGGTCAGGTCAGATCAGGTCACAGCAGGAACACTGGGCAACATTGAGCAATAATGAACATTGGGAAATTACAGATCAGGAAATCAGCTTCGAGGAAAGACTGCCGCAAAATATAGTGCATAGTGCAAACCTGGTAAATATCATGTTGAGTTACCAATTTTCGAAAGTCGAAAGTCTAGGTAAACAATAACACCAATCTCCGTAAATTCAGAAAGTATCCTGTAATATTACGTTAACCTACAACAGTTGATGGATGAACGCATCACTAATTAGCAACACAGGCCGTTGAAGGAACACAGGAAGCAACACAGGAAGCCGTTATTTTTGGACGGGGAAGGTCTCGGAGGCGGGGAGTTTCCTGTCTCTCTCAAATCTCAGTCAGGGTGGTTGTTGCCTTGCCTTCGATCTCGAGGTCGATGGCGAGTCGCGTCGTGCCGCGGTCGTTGGTGGCCTGACAGCTGTACAGACCTGAGTCGGCCGGCACCGCCCGCAGCAGACGCAGACTCGAGCGGGAGACGTTCGCCGAGTCCGACCACTGCCGCACCAACAGTCTGCCGGGGTATAGTGAGGTGGTGGTACTCCGGACCGCGATCTGCCGCACCAGCAGTCTGCCGGGGTATAGTGAGGTGGTGGTACTCCGGACCGCGATCTGCCGCACCAGCAGTCTGCCTTCCAAAACAATTGACAATGACAGATTATTGTGAACAGTTCCGTACATTGCAGCTTTCGCTTGGTCAGTAAGCTGAGGTGCATGGTTCCGACAACCAGTAATCCTCGTAACAGAAACTCACCTGAAACTGTCCTGAACCTGCTGGTCTTCTCTGAACCACAGCAGCGAGATGGGCTCGTCTCCGTCCGGGTCGCAGGTCAAGGTGACGTTCTGGCCCTCCCTGTACCGGTCGGCACGGGACGGCTCGCTGAATGACGGCGCAGCTGCAACACACGGACACATATCGAGTAACGAGCAATCGTGATATATACAGGACACGTTAGAGAGGCGGACATTCAAGCTAGTTTGCTGCAAACGGATTCCATTGATATCGCACCGCACCACAACAAGATATTCAAACATATCCAGAGATGTTTTTTTTTATATCGAACAGAAACTCTCAGAAGGAAGGCAATAAAAGGTCCATTGCTGTCTATATTTTGCTGTATAGGATAATCAGTATTTGTGTGCCTAGATTGACCATGTGGTAATATTCGTGTTCTTCATAAGGCATCCAACCTCAATAAGACGTGTCAAGTCTCTGTATTGGACTGATTTGCAGTCCGAAGTGTCGCCTTATTGCGTGTGCTGCGCAATACCATCACGGCGGAGTGCTCCTGACTCAGGTGGTGCCGAGGAATATCATCACGGCGGAGTGCTCCTGACTCAGGTGATGTCGAGGAATATCATCACGGCGGAGTGCTCCTGACACAGGTGGTGTCGAGGAATATCATCACGGCGGAGTGCTCCTGACTCAGGTGATGTCGAGGAATATCATCACGGCGGAGTGCACCTGACTCAGGTGATGTCGAGGAATATCATCACGGCGGAGTGCTCCTGACTCAGGTGATGTCGAGGAATATCATCACGGCGGAGTGCTCCTGACTCAGGTGGTGTCGAGGAATATCATCACGGCGGAGTGCTCCTGACTCAGGTGATGTCGAGGAATATCATCACGGCGGAGTGCTCCTGACTCAGGTGATGTCGAGGAATACCATCACGGCGGAGGCACCTGACTCAGGTGGTGCCGAGGAATATCATCCCGGCGGAGTGCTCCTGAATCAGGTGGTGTCGAGGAATATCATCACGGCGGAGTGCACCTGACTCAGGTGGTGCCGAAGAATATCATCACGGCGGAGTGCTCCTGACTCAGGTGGTGTCGAGGAATATCATCACGGCGGAGTGCTCCTGACTCAGGTGGTGTCGAGGAATAGCATCACGGCAGAGTGCACCTGACTCAGGTGGCGCCGAGAAATATCATCCCGGCGGAGTGCTCCTGACTCAGGTGGTGCCGAGGAATATCATCACGGCGGAGTGCACCTGACTCAGGTGGCGCCGAGGAATATCATCACGGCGGAGTGCTCCTGACTCAGGTGATGTCGAGGAATACCATCACGGCGAGTGCACCTGACTCAGGTGGTGTCGAGGAATATCATCACGGCGGAGTGCACCTGACTCAGGTGGCGCCGAGGAATATCATCACGGCGGAGTGCACCTGACTCAGGTGATGTCGAGGAATATCATCACGGCGGAGTGCACCTGACTCAGGTGATGTCGAGGAATATCATCACAGCGGAGTGCACCTGACTCAGGTGATGTCGAGGAATATCATCACGGCAGAGTGCACCTGACTCAGGTGATGTCGAGGAATATCATCACGGCGGAGTGCACCTGACTCAGGTGATGTCGAGGAATATCATCACGGCGGAGTGCACCTGACTCAGGTGATGTCGAGGAATATCATCACGGCGGAGTGCTCCTGACTCAGGTGATGTCGAGGAATATCATCACGGCGGAGTGCACCTGACTCAGGTGGCGCCGAGGAATATCATCACGGCGGAGTGCTCCTGACTCAGGTGGTGTCGAGGAATATCATCACGGCGGAGTGCACCTGACTCAGGTGATGTCGAGGAATATCATCACGGCGGAGTGCACCTGACTCAGGTGATGTCGAGGAATATCATCACGGCGGAGTGCACCTGACTCAGGTGATGTCGAGGAATATCATCACAGCGGAGTGCACCTGACTCAGGTGATGTCGAGGAATATCATCACGGCGGAGTGCACCTGACTCAGGTGATGTCGAGGAATATCATCACGGCAGAGTGCTCCTGACTCAGGTGATGTCGAGGAATATCATCACAGCGGAGTGCACCTGACTCAGGTGATGTCGAGGAATATCATCACGGCAGAGTGCTCCTGACTCAGGTGATGTCGAGGAATATCATCACGGCGGAGTGCACCTGACTCAGGTGATGTCGAGGAATATCATCACGGCAGAGTGCTCCTGAATCAGGTGGTGTCGAGGAACATCATCACGGCGGAGTACACCTGACTCAGGTGATGTCGAGGAATATCATCACGGCGGAGTGCTCCTGACTCAGGTGATGTCGAGGAATATCATCACGGCGGAGTGCACCTGACTCAGGTGGCGCCGAGAAATATCATCACGGCGGAGTGCTCCTGACTCAGGTGGTGTCGATGAATATCATCACGGCGGAGTGCTCCTGACTCAGGTGATGTCGAGGAATATCATCACGGCGGAGTGCTCCTGACTCAGGTGATGTCGAGGAATATCATCACGGCGGAGTGCTCCTGACTCAGGTGATGTCGAGGAATATCATCACGGCGGAGTGCTCCTGACTCAGGTGATGTCGAGGAATATCATCACGGCGGAGTGCTCCTGACTCAGGTGATGTCGAGGAATATCATCACAGCGGAGTGCTCCTGACTCAGGTGATGTCGAGGAATATCATCACGGCGGAGTGCTCCTGACTCAGGTGGTGTCGAGGAATATCATCACGGCGGAGTGCTCCTGACTCAGGCGATGTCGAGGAATATCATCACGGCGGAGTGCACCTGACTCAGGTGGTGTCGAGGAATATCATCACGGCGGAGTGCACCTGACTCAGGTGGCGCCGAGAAATATCATCACGGCGGAGTGCTCCTGACTCAGGTGGTGTCGATGAATATCATCACGGCGGAGTGCTCCTGACTCAGGTGATGTCGAGGAATATCATCACGGCGGAGTGCTCCTGACTCAGGTGATGTCGAGGAATATCATCACGGCGGAGTGCTCCTGACTCAGGTGATGTCGAGGAATATCATCACGGTGGAGTGCTCCTGACTCAGGTGGTGTCGATGAATATCATCACGGCGAGTGCACCTGACTCAGGTGATGTCGAGGAATATCATCACGGCGGAGTGCTCCTGACTCAGGTGATGTCGAGGAATATCATCAGGCGGAGTGCTCCTGACTCAGGTGGTGTCGATGAATATCATCACGGCGAGTGCACCTGACTCAGGTGGCGTCGAGGAATATCATCACGGCGGAGTGCTCCTGACTCAGGTGGTGTCGAGGAATATCATCACGGCGGAGTGCACCTGACTCAGGTGATGTCGAGGAATATCATCACGGCGGAGTGCACCTGACTCAGGTGGTGTCGAGGAATATCATCACGGCGGAGTGCTCCTGACTCAGGTGATGTCGAGGAATATCATCACGGCGGAGTGCTCCTGACTCAGGTGATGTCGAGGAATATCATCACGGCGGAGTGCACCTGACTCAGGTGATGTCGAGGAATATCATCACGGCAGAGTGCTCCTGACTCAGGTGATGTCGAGGAATATCATCACGGCGGAGTGCACCTGACTCAGGTGATGTCGAGGAATATCATCACGGCGGAGTGCACCTGACTCAGGTGATGTCGAGGAATATCATCACGGCGGAGTGCTCCTGACTCAGGTGATGTCGAGGATAGGAGCATATGTCAGGCCTGCAGCGCTGCTGAACATGCCTAACACGCCTTTATACGGCACAGATGGAAGGATACTACAAACCTGGGAATGACCTGCGACCTGCAGAGTGAGATGACATCACTTCTGGGTCTCACCAACGTTCTCCTCGGGTACTACAGACTTAAATCCGACTCAAGTCATAAACGTTGGCCATTAGGCAATGCACTCTCGTTACCGTTACTTGTCTCACCGTTACTTGTCTTACCGTTACTTGTTTCGTTACCGCTACTTGTTTTACCGTTACTTGCTTCGTTACCGTTACTTGTCTTACCGTTACTTGTTTCGTTACCGTTACTTGTTTTACCGTTACTTGTTTCGTTACCGTTATTTATTTTACCGTTACTTGTTTCGTTACCGTTACTTGTCTTACTTCAAAATGTATATCCAGTTAACCCTATTTGTAACAGGCACCTGGCTACCCCTATTTGTAACAGGGGGGGGGGGGGGCGGATTCCGCCCCCCCCCCCGGAGATCTCGAGATCTACCCGTCCGATTTTCAAAACTGAAACGGTGTTTGCTTCCCCTTAACACGATCTACATTTCTAAATTATATTTTTTAAAAAATCTAAATTTTGGATAGGGGGGCAACAGGGGGGCAAAAACTACAAATTTTAGTGGTATTTTTGATCCAACATAGCTTTCATGTTTATCGACCGATGTTAACACAACTAATGGGAATCGATAGAGATTGAATTGGAAATTGATATATGATAGTGACGTTTGAAAATTCAAAAATCATAGGCGTGTGCAAGTCACTCAATATGGGGATGAAGTAAATGCGTAATAAAACCATTTTTTGATGTTTTTTAATAAATCAAATGATATGTGATTGTGACATTAGAAAAAACTGTTATAAATCATATTTTTGCCATAGGCGGTACCAGGTAAGTGAAAAAGGAGGTCAAATTGGAAAGAAATATTCACCGCAGACAAGTTGCTACCCCGCACTATAAATATGTTACTGATCGTAGATAGTTCCTTTTTGCATGTTGTACTTCATCATAGACGTATCCAGGATCCACACTGGAGCGGCACAAGACCTTTTGATAAGTATATTATCCGCTATTATGATACTAACTAGTCAACAGTGACTATTTCACTACAACTTCAATGAATATTGCTTACCCCCTTTTTACCCTACCTGGACTCGCCTATTATCTTATAATCGTTAGTAGAGTAGCCTGTGGTGCGTGTTTCATTCGAAAACTGCAGTATGTTATGTCATTGTACGCCCATGCTTCTTAGTTTCCTTGTAATAATATGACCCCCTTTCTTCCATTCCTGAGCGCGCCTCTGCCAAAAATGACTTTATTCCCTTTTCTGGCCTCATATGTGCATATATAATTATAAGCTAAACGTCTATTGCGCCGTTATCGCTGGCATATCTCATCACCATGCTAGTCACCCCCCTTTGCATGTGCCTGAACACGCCCCTGAAACTCTATATGTAATAAATTATGTAAATAATGGAAGCAAAAACTATCTTTTACATCTTGATAGCTATAAATGTCCCTTACATCGCTCTATTGGCGTCCCGTCAAGCATTGAATACTTCCTGGAAACCCCCCCCCCCCCTTTTTCAAGCCCCTGAAACCGCCTCTGCCATGCAATTTTTATGATATTTCATTAACATCAACTAATTTGCACTTGTTGCAATCACCATAAACCGATGTAACGCTTTCATACTTGAGGCAGTTAGGAAGAAATCCGTGAAGGTCGCATTTCCGTATTATCGCCAAATGTCGCCTCCGAACCCCCCCAAAACTGTGCCCTGGAACCGCCTCTGTTCAGGTTAAGAACTCAAAATTTTGACTCCAAATGCGGTATTCAATTCTATGAAAAGTCCCAAAATTTCATGGGCCTGCTCCCAGCCGTTCTGGAGATATCTGTGAAAAACATGAGGGAGGGGGGCGGAATCCGCCCCCCCCCCCCCTGTTACAAATAGGGTTAAGCTGACGGAGGAAATGAATGCGTAGGTACCGGTATGGATCTACCCGTTCCGTGGCGAACACTCGTTCTGAAAGATGTTGTGACGTGGCTGGAAAGTGTGATGCTAGTTTAAGATAAATTATATGATCACAATGACCCCACCAACGGACAGAGATGACCAATGTGATGACATAATAGAGTGTGGTAGCACGGACCTGCCTGATGCGATCCAAGATGGAGCATAAGAGAACGTCCAAGACAAATGCTTTTAATGTATTGTACGCAAAATCTATCCACTTATTTGCCGATAAATGTGACTCTGTGCAAGGCCAAATGTATTGCATTTATTGATTATGTATAATCGGGTTTGATTTATGCACTAGGTAACACTTCTGATAATTCAGCAGTCAACAGAATCACTCACCAGCCTGTCGGTCTGATCTCTGTACAGCAGACACTCACCAGCCTGTCGGTCTGATCTCTGTACAGCAGACAGCAGACACTCACCAGTCTGTCGGTCTGATCTCTGTACAGCAGACACTCACCAGCCTGTCGGTCTGATCTCTGTACAGCAGACACTCACCAGCCTGTCGGTCTGATCTATGTACAGCAGACACTCACCAGCCTGTCGGTCTGATCTCTGTACAGCAGACACTCACCAGCCTGTCGATCTGATCTATGTACAGCAGACACTCACCAGCCTGTCGGTCTGATCTATGTACAGCAGACACTCACCAGCCTATCGGTCTGATCTCTGTACAGCAGACACTCACCAGCCTGTCGGTCTGATCTCTGTACAGCAGACAGCAGACACTCACCAGCCTGTCAGTCTGATCTCTGTACAGCAGACACTCACCAGCCTGTCGGTCTGATCTCTGTACAGCAGACACTCACCAGCCTGTCGGTCTGATCTCTGTACAGCAGACACTCACCAGCCGGTCGGTCTGATCTCTGTACAGCAGACACTCACCAGCCTGTCGGTCTGATCTCTGTACAGCAGACACTCACCAGCCTGTCGGTCTGATCTCTGTACAGCAGACACTCACCAGCCTGTCGGTCTGATCTCTGTACAGCAGACACTCACCAGCCTGTCGGTCTGATCTCTGTACAGCAGACACTCACCAGCCTGTCGGTCTGATATCTGTACAGCAGACACTCACCAGCCTGTCGGTCTGATCTCTGTACAGCAGACACTCACCAGCCTGTCGGTCTGATCTCTGTACAGCAGACACTCACCAGCCTGTCGGTCTGATCTCTGTACAGCAGACACTCACCAGCCTGTCAGTCTGGTCTCTGTACAGCAGACACTCACCAGCCTGTCGGTCTGATCTCTGTACAGCAGACACTCACCAGCCTGTCGGTCTGATATCTGTACAGCAGACACTCACCAGCCTGTCGGTCTGATCTCTGTACAGCAGACACTCACCAGCCTGTCGGTCTGATATATGTACAGCAGACACTCACCAGCCTGTCGGTCTAATCTCTGTACAGCAGACACTCACCAGCCTGTCGGTCTGATATCTGTACAGCAGACAGCAGACACTCACCAGCCTGTCGGTCTGATCTCTGTACAGCAGACACTCACCAGCCTGTCGGTCTGATCTCTGTACAGCAGACACTCACCAGCCTGTCGGTCTGATCTCTGTACAGCAGACACTCACCAGCCTGTCGGTCTGATCTCTGTACAGCAGACACTCACCAGCCTGTCGGTCTGATATCTGTACAGCAGACACTCACCAGCCTGTCGGTCTGATCTCTGTACAGCAGACAGCAGTCACTCACCAGCCTGTCGGTCTGGTCTCTGTACAGCAGACACTCACCAGCCTGTCGGTCTGATCTCTGTACAGCAGACGTCAGACACTCACCAGCCTGTCCGTCTGATCTCTGTACAGCAGACACTCATCAGCCTGTCGGTCTGATCTCTGTACAGCAGTCACTCACCAGCCTGTCGGACTGGTCTCTGTACAGCAGACACTCACCAGCCTGTCGGTCTGATCTCTGTACAGCAGACACTCACCAGCCTGTCGGTCTTATCTCTGTACAGCAGACACTCACCAGCCTGTCGGTCTGATCTCTGTACAGCAGACATCAGACACTCACCAGCCTGTCAGTCTGATCTCTGTACAGCAGACACTCACCAGCCTGTCGGTCTGATCTCTGTACAGCAGACATCAGACACTCACCAGCCTGTCAGTCTGGTCTCTGTACAGCAGATACTCACCAGCCTGTCGGTCTGATCTCTGTACAGCAGACATCAGACACTGACCAGCCTGTCAGTCTGGTCTCTGTACAGCAGATACTCACCAGCCTGTCGGTCTGATCTCTGTACAGCAGACACTCACCAGCCTGTCGGTCTGATCTCTGTACAGCAGACAGCAGACACTCACCAGCCTGTCAGTCTGATCTCTGTACAGCAGACACTCACCAGCCTGTCGGTCTGATCTCTGTACAGCAGACACTCACCAGCCTGTCGGTCTGATCTCTGTACAGCAGACACTCACCAGCCTGTCGGTTTGATCTATGTACAGCAGACACTCACCAGCCTGTCGGTCTGATTTCTGTACAGCAGACACTCACCAGCCTGTCGGTCTGATCTCTGTACAGCAGACACTCACCAGCCTGTCGGTCTGATCTCTGTACAGCATACACTCACCAGCCTGTCGGTCTGATCTCTGTACAGCAGACACTCACCAGCCTGTCGGTCTGATCTCTGTACAGCAGACACTCACCAGCCTGTCGGTCTTATCTCTGTACAGCAGACAGCAGACACTCACCACTACAGGCCGTAGTATGAAGAACAGTTTCAGTAATGGAGCATTATCAAAGGCAACGTTTATTGTGGAGTATGCCATTCTCATTTGAAGAACGACATCCAAGATTTTGACACATTTTGTCGACGATGAGTATGGGTATGTATAACACGATGCTGGACAAAAATGTAGCCAGCGTTGCAACTTTCCGACCAGTACTTACAGTGAAGTGTCCATGCTAAGAAACTATCGTAACTAAAATAAGGTCTTTCCCTGACTTTCTACACCCATGCAGCGCTCAATTCCTAAGAATAAAATATAATATATCTTCCGTAACCCAGGCCTGGTTGCGGCCAGATCCATGTCATATACATATAGCACAATGTCCCGGACTTCCCATAGTAATTCAATGGGAAGAATTCCGAGCACAATACAAGCTAATATTGTGCTCCTATAAGAACAAAATAAGGTCGAGCATAGGAATATTCCAGTGTGACTGTGTGCGAGGAGTGTACGGACGACGCGGCCGAGAGTTTGTCAGCACGTCCAGTATTCGACTATTTCAATGCCCAAACGAATCGGAGTCAGCTCCGCAGATCGGTTCAACTTTGGCAATCAAACGGCAGGATTTGCAAACCACACAGCAGGCCTTGCTTAGCAGAGAGCCTCCACATCAATCAAGCAAAAAGTCCAACTTTTCTCATTTGCCTCGCCGCAGCGGTGGTGATGGTGAGTGACGTCAGTACAGCACCACTGATCGGCCGTGTTGATGGTCGGGAACACGCCACACAACACCGGACACGCCACCTCTATAGGGCCGGCCTGTGTGTGCAGCGAGCTGGCAGCGGCGGCCGCCTCCCCTCCCCTCCCCTCCCCTCCCCTCCCCTCCCCTCCCCTCCCCCCCCCCCCCCTCCCCTCCCCTCCCCTCCCCTCCCCTCCCCTCCCCTCCCCTCCCCTCCCCTCCCCTCCCTTCCCCTCCCCTCCCCTCAGCCAGATATTAAACCTTAAACTACCTCAGCCAGGAGCGAGGCCGCAGGACGGCGACAAAATCAAACATATGTCGCCGACATCTGCGCCGATTCGATATTAATTTTCACGGCTCCTCCGAGCCGCCCGCGGGGCAAGCCGTCTGCGGCTATATCGGCACGCCTGCGACAATATCGGCGCGGTGGCGGGGCGGGGAGTTCGCCTCCCCCTCCGCCTGGTCCGGCCGCTTCAGACCTGCGGCGCAGGAGGCGGCCGTGTCTGCTGCCGGCGGCCGGAGGCGGCGACACACGATTGGAAGTCCCGCCGTGCTGTCCGGCGTGCTCAGTGTATCAGTACGTGGCCAGCGTTCGCAGGCGGGACACGCCCGCAGCGTTACCGAGGCCCGAGGCAGCTCCGGCAGACAGATTTCCGAGCTGCGGCTCGTCTCGCTTCGACTTACAGTCCATGACTGTAGTAGTTAGTTACCGAGCGGACGCCAAGTCTTCCGTCAACTGGGGAAAAAATCACGTTTGAGCGGCCCGATCGTAGCCATGGTTTTCAAAGGCTTAATTCTTTGCAACTATTCGGATAATGTGGCTCAAAATTTGCACACCAATATGTTCATGTTATACAAATATCGTATTCAATTTCTGGAACTCTCGTGGTCGGGTTTAGGAGTAGCGTGCGCCGACGCACAATCCTGCCTTCCCTATGGTGGTGGTTGCGCAACTTGCGGCCGCGACCCACCGGCCTCGCGCTCGGCCGGCCCCGGTTTACCTCCTCAGTCACGTGACCGCCAGCGGCCAGTGAAGGACAGCTACCACTGGCATGTCCTATTTAACTAAAAGCAAATCTGTAAGTGCTCTTTCACATGCGGAAATAACGCTTAAAGGGAGTGAGCCTACTCACATCGCTTATTTGGAGTTATTGACGCTGGTTTATAGAACATAATTTTCTGAATTGAACCATGACTTCACTTCTCCAGATTCACCCTAGTTGCTGATATATTCCAAAGACTCCAGGAACTTGCTGGGAGCAAAACGTTATCGGGTAGACTCCAAAGGGCTTCCGCTACTAAAAGCACTGCAACTGTGGATTACACTGCTAGCATATCGTTAGCGCCGGCCAATAGCAATTCGACCAAACAGCTCGTGCGCGCTGGAAGCAGCAGTCGCACAGTACCGTCTGTCCCCCTGATCGTAGCGTTTGATGGTCATTGTTCGACGAAGATATCAATGTAGAGGTACGACACTTGTACATAATAAAGTTCACAGTGGCAAGAACATTCGGTGCAAAACTTATCCCTCTATATGATGTAACCGTCATTGTATTGGCTTATGTGCGCCGTTTTACATAACATCACTATAGTGGCGATCGTTTTATAGATATCGAACACAAATAAGAAAAAACAAATCAGTAAAAATCAACTAAAGGGGCTCCAGATGTGAATTTCATCATATCCAATCATCAAACCAACAGCTACTTACCGTATGAACAATATTTTTGACATTCCAAAACAGTAGGCACACTCCCTTTAAGAACAGTACTGTTCTGTTCTGTTACCGTTCTGCTTTTTGAGAGAAGTATAAAATAAATCATCCCAATTCGAAATGACAGAAGTACAAACAAATGATAGCTGTCTGACCCGCTCAGTTATGTACACAGTTCACGCCATGCTCAACAACATTCACCTAGGTAAAGATACGAGGTTTAATGATCCGTGGACGTAAGGGAAAGTGGGGTATAGTGGACCACCGGGCAAAGCAAACCACCCACTCTGCTGTTTTTAAGAAATATACGTGCAATTATCTTCACTAATAGTGCATTATGTTGACACACTTCCTACCGCGACGGCTCGGCGATGGAGGTAAAAGTTTTCGCTGCAAGACAAAAGAATGTGATCTAGCCGTTTTCACGACGGATTATTGCACTGGAAAGTTTCTGAAAAGTTTCTGAAAAGTTTCTGAGAAGTTTTGGTATAGAAGTCTTAGTATATTATACATTCCAAGAAATAAATTACTGATTCAGGCCATATAATCACTATTCAATAGTTATGGAAACATGTATTGAGCTAATAACAAGTTTATGATACAAAATTTGCCGTTTTTATAGAACATATGCATCTAGAGTCCATTCTTTCAGTTTCGCGCGCTCGCTCGTCTTTACGTGGTATATGGGAAAAATCTGAATATGAGCGGCCCAGCCCTGCACGTGGCGACGCTTTTGAGAAGCTCATATATCTGCAACCACACGTCCGATTGACAAGCTGACTTCTTTGCTGGGCAGCATCCAATCTACCCTGTTTGAGACCAGTGCCGACTCATGTGGGTGACTACCACTGCGTGTGGCGCGTGCCGCGTGAGGGGTGTTGAAAAGTGTTTACTCGCAAAAACTCGGCAACGGCTGAGCCGATTGTGTGGAAATGTGGTGTGTGGTTAGGGACCCCTCAGTCGCCAATTTTCCACAAGTCAGGGATGGGGTGCCTCTGCACGTGCGCACGTGCACACCCCTATTTGATATCTCAGGTACGGCTGAACCGATTGCGTTCTAATTTGGTGTGTGGTTAGGGACCTCTCAGCCGTTGCCTTTCCACAAGTCAAGGGTGGAGTGCCTCTGCACGTGCGCACGTGATCACCCCTATTCTATATCTCAGGAATGGCTGAGCCGATTGTATTCAAATTTGGTGTGTGTTTAGGGACCTCTCAACTGCCAGTTTACCACAAGTCAGGGGTGGGGTGCCTCTGCACGTGCGCACGAGCGCACCAATATTCTATATCTCAGGAAGGCTGAGCCGATTGTGTTCAAATTTGGTGTATGGTTAGGAACTCCTCCGCCGCCGCTTACCCACAAGCCATGAGTGGAGTGCCTCTGCACGTGCGCACGTGCGCACCTTTTTTTTTATTTCAGGAACTATTTGCCCGATCGGCTTGAAATTCACCATACATTTATTTCGCGCTCGCTCGTTTATCGCCAACTACGGCGCCTTACTGGTACTAGTTACGAGCGAGCGCGAAACGCTCGCTCGTCCTTCCGTGGTATATGGGAAAAATCTGAATATGAGCGGCCCGAAATAAAAGTAAAAAAACGTCATTTCAAAATATGATGTCATGAGTTACTTATACTTTAGATGTCATAAGTCAGTCAAAAATGGAGATATCTGTTTGAAATTTGGTATATAGTTGCCTATGTATAGTTCTCTGACATATCTTCCGTTCTTTTTAATGTTTCAGAAAATGTTGATTTTATGATAATTTTCCCCCCAAAAAAAGTTTTTTGAGTTTTTTTTGGGTCAAAATCTAAAACTTTAAAAAAAATCCGAAATAGCTGGTTTGTAGCTCTTGCAATTAGCCATCTTTCGTAGTTTTTGATTACATTTTACTTCAAATGTGGCATTTGTACGGCCTGGTAAACTTTAGCTGATTTTGGTGCAAAACTAGTGTGTAGTGACGTCACTAAATTCGCTATAACTCGAGAGAAAAAAATAGACGAAATTTCTTCATTTTTTCACAAAAGACGTAACCATGATTTATAAGAAGGTACCCGAAGTTTTACGTTGATAGCGCTATTCGTTTTTCAGCTATTACGAAAATTAATCAGGGGACCGTTAAGCGCCCCCCCCCCAGTCAAATGAATATGCAAGCCCAATCCGATGCGTTTTCAGAGTTGTGTGAGACTTTTTTTTATTCCCCCCCCCCCTAAAAAAAACACCAGTTCTGGATCCGCCAATTCAAATATCCATGTGGTATCCGTGGAGGTCCGTAAAGATCCGTGGAGGTCACAAAGATCCTGTGACCTCCACGAGGTAAAATATATTCACCCTGAGGTCATTCGTCATTTTTCTTCCATAACTTTTACCGAACCAGTAAGGCGCCGTAGTTGACGATGAACGAGCGAACGCGAAGGAAATGTATGGTGAATTTCAACTCGATCAGGGAAGTAGTTTCTGAGATACAAATACGTGGTGCACACACGTGCGCACGTGCAGAAGCACGTGCGCACGTGCAGAAGCACCCTAACCCTGACTTGTGGGAAAGTGGCGGCTGAGGGATCCCTAACCATACACCAAATTTGAAAACAATCGGCTCAGTAGTTGCCCCCACCCACTCCAAATTGTGTGGCGGCGTTCCTGATCCAACGACCCCCGATATCCCCCACTCTGCCGCTAATGGGCAATTGTTCAAAGGATATTACAATTTAACTCTATTTGTAACAGGCTCCTGGCTACCCCTATTTGTAACAGGGGGGGGGGGCGGATTCCGCCCCCCCCCCCGGAGATCTCGAGATCTACCCGTCCGATTTTCAAAAATGAAACGGTGTTTGGTTCCCCTCAACACGATCTACATTTATAAATAATACAAAAATATAAATTTGGGATAGGGGGGCAACAGGGGGGCAAAAACTACAAATTTTAGTGGTATTTTTGATCCAACATAACTTTCATGTTTATCGTCCGATTTTAACACAACTAATAGGAATCGATAGAGATTGAATCGGAAATTGATATATGACGGTGACGTTTGAAAATTCAAAAATCATAGGCGTGTGCAGGTCACTCAATATGGGGGTGAAGTAAATGCGTAATAAAACCATTTTTTGATGTTTTTTTTTATAAATGAAATGGTATGTGATTGATACATTAGAAAAACAGTTATAAATCATATTTTATGCCATAGGCGGTACCAGGTTAGTGAAAAAGGGGGGTAAAATTGGGAAAAATATTAACCGCAGACAAGTTGCTACCCAGCACTATAAATATGTTACTGATCATAGATAGTTCCTTTTTGCATGTTGTACTTCATCATAGCCGTATCCAGGATCCAAAGTAGGGCGGCGCAAGACCTTTTGATAAGTATATTATCCGCTAGTATGATACTAACTTGTCAACAGTGACTATTTCACTTACAACTTCAATTAACATTGCTTACCCCCCTTTTTACCCTACCTGAACTCGCCTATTATCTTATAATTGTTCGTAGAGTAGCCTGTGGTGCGTGTTTCATCCGAAAACTGCAGTATGTTATGTCATTGTACGCCCATGCCTCTTAGTTTCCTTGCAAAAATATGACCCCCTTTCTTCCATTCCTGAGCGCGCCTCTGCAAAAAAATGACTTTATTCCCTTTTCTGGTCTCATATGTGCATATATTATTATAAGCTAAACGTATATTGCGCCGTTATCGCTGGCATATCGTCATCACCATGCCAATCACCCCCCTTTTCATGTTCCTGAACACGCCCCTGAAACTCTATATGTAATAAATTATGCAAATAATGGAAGCAGAAGCTATCTTTTACATCTTGATAGCTATAAATGCCCCTTATATTGCTCTATTGGCTTCCCGCCAAGCATTGAATACTTCCTGGAAACCCCCCTTTTCAAGCCCCTGAAACCGCATCTGCCATGCAATTTTGTATGATATTTCATTAACATCATCTAATTTGGACTTGTTGCAATCACGGTAAGCCGATGTAACTCCTTCATACTTGATGCAGTTAGGAAGAAACCGTGAAGATCGCATTTCCGTATTTTCGCCAAATGTCGCCTCCGAACCCACCCAAAACTGTGCCCTGGAACCGCCTCTGTTCAAGTTAAGAACTCAAAATTTTGACTCCAAATGCGGAGTTCAATTCTATGAAAAGTCCCAAAATTTCATGGGCCTGCTCCCAGCCGTTCTGAAGATATCTGCGAAAAACATGAGGGGGGGGGGCGGAATACGCCCCCCCCCCCCCCTGTTACAAATAGGGTTAAGATATTCCGGAAATAATTTAAAGATACTTATTTTTACTGGGAAATACTAAAACTTAGGAACATCATGACATTTGCATTGGATTTGTATACATTTATCACCAGGTAAGCATATTTTATTTTAATTGAATACCTATCAAGCGAAAAATAACATGGAAATACTTAAATCAGGGTGGGCAACATTTCTTGACTGGGAGGGGGGAGGGCAAAACGGCTCACTGGGGGGGGGGCATCCCCCCCCCCCCCAGTTAACATGTTAAAATAGGCCCTGGTACATTCCGGCTGCCACTAAAAAAAAATATATGACTCCATTCCTTAGCTAGCCCGCTATACCCCACTCCCGCCTACTAATGTCTAGGACGCGTTCCGGAATGCACTGCTTTCTCTTGTGAACATCATAGGTGCGTTGTAGCCATTTCGCTTATATGCGTTATTCTTTGCATATACCTACATTGCATTTATCTTAATGACAGCGGACAGCCTGAGCGCAGAGAGCCTCTCAGTTGTCAATGACAGAAGGTAAACGAATTATCTCAAATTTGGCCTTATGGACGGCTTACCACGCGTGACTCTGGAATGCCTCGAATAAATAACGCGCCCTGGAGACAGGCAGCGTTTCTGTCTGCCACTCAGCCATAACAACATCTCGACATCAACAGCTACCCTGGAGACGGGCAGCGCTTCTGTCTGCCACTCAGCCATACCAACATCTCGACATCAACAGCTATTATAGCAATTGGAAATGGCATGGTTATTTATCAACGTGCCACGTGTCGTCGGTACAATCATCAACTAGCATAATGTGCAAATTGCATGGCCCTGGGGTACAACATCTTCAAAGTTCAAGGTAAAATGCCGTTAAATTGGCTCCCGAATCGCCGCTACAGACTCACGCTAATGGCTTATGAACAGTGAACTGTGGAGCCATGAAGCATGCAAAACACAAGAGTGAGACTATGGGCTATGATACAGCATTCCTTCCATGGTTCTTACTTAATTCTGTCACATAAAACTAAAGGGCATTATGCTAATTATTGTTCGGGTGGTCGAGAAGTTTCAATGGCGAAACGACATCATGGTACTGTAATGGTACTGTAATGGTACTGTAATGGTACTGTAATGGTACTGTAATGGTACTGTAATGGTACTGTACTGGTACTGTAATGGTACTGTAAGTGATGTATGATCCAGTACCTGTATCTTGCGAAAACGAAATCGTGTAGGTAAGCAGCAGGAACAGTAGGTAAGCAGCAGGAACAGTAGGTAAGCAGCAGGAACAGTAGGTAAGCAGCAGGAACAGTAGGTAAGCAGCAGGAACAGTAGGTAAGCAGCAGGAACAGTAGGTAAGCAGCAGGAACAGTAGGTAAGCAGCAGGAACAGTAGGTAAGCAGCAGGAACAGTAGGTAAGCAGCAGGAACAGTAGGTAAGCAGCAGGAACAGTAGGTAAGCAGCAGGAACAGTAGGTAAGCAGCAGGAACAGTAGGTAAGCAGCAGGAACAGTAGGTAAGCAGCAGGAACAGTAGGTAAGCAGCGGAACAGTAGGTAAGCAGCAGGAACAGTAGGTAAGCAGCAGGAACAGTAGGTAAGCAGCAGGAACAGTAGGTAAGCAGCAGGAACAGTAGGTAAGCAGCAGGAACAGTAGGTAAGCATCAGGAACAGTAGGTAAGCAGCAGGAACAGTAGGTAAGCAGCGGAACAAGTGTCTGCATAATGTGCAGACACATTTTTTTGGGGGGGGGGGGAACCCTTTTAGCGGACCTTACCTACCCCCAATTTCGAATTTCTTCCCGGATTTGGGCCACTTAATTTTGCAACCACACGATTTCTAATGATTTTGTTTTCTGTATTTTTTTGTTTTTTTCAGCTTTTCGGCCTTTTGGGATATCGAAAAAGGAAAGATGTCAGCTTGCAGTTTGTATTGTTCCGACATTGCCTTACACTGAGTAAAACTATGTCAATTGTCAGCTGTAGGTATCCTCAGATTTGATCTCAGGTCAATATTTGAGGCTCCAGAGGTCAAAAAGAAAAAAATTGCCGTTTTTTTGCTAAATCGTGTTTTGCTATTAACTTTTTACTTAATAAAGATAACGGAAAACTGTTTACGCCATTGTGTTTATCTTGTCAAGGCACTTTGAATGATATATATGGTGACCTTGTTAAGTCAACTTGATAATTTGACCTAAGGTCAAGGTCAAATGTGACCCAAGTAGGGCATGTTGCATATAGGAAGACGTGTCTCGACGAGACAAACACATTGGTGTCTGTTTTACTTCTGTATATTATTTATGTCGAGAGTTATTGCCAAAAAAAATGATGGTGACCTCGCATGACCTCAAATGACCCAATAGGGGTCACTGGACAAAACTTACACTTGGATCATCAATAATATCCTATAATAACATGATCCAGAAGTAATTGGACTAGTACCATGCATATCCTTGCAATAGGAAGCATTTGTATATTTCTCCATTGACTTATTATGGGGAGGTTACGAAATTGACCTGACCTTAGGTCACCGATATCAAAATTCCGAGCTATGCGAATTGTAAGTACTGATGCCCTCATGACATCCTGTAAGTTTCAACCTGATCGGTGAAAAAACTCTGGCTTTGGGACAACTGCAAACATTTTGGGTGGTGGGGTCACTTGACCTGGTCTGGTGACCTGACCTGAGATGACCCGAGGAAATTTTTTTCTCAAAGTGTGCGCAATTGATGTCCTAACAGGTTTATCAAAACCCGGCGGCGCTGCGCGCCGCCGTTTTTTCGCTATCTTTGAAAAACCTGGGGGGGGCGGAAATCAACCCCCTGCAGTGCGCGGGATAAGAAGCTAAACATGCTATTCATTCAATTCACCGTTACAACGAACCGTAGACGATGGCGATGGCTTCGTTATGACGATGGCCACCGATGTAACCCCGCGAAGCGGTGTGAAAATGTTAATTTCAGGTCGTGGAAACGAAATGTTTATATTGGAATCAGACCGTGAGTGGAGCCAAGCCCTATTCCTGGTTGCACATCTCGGTATGATGGCAAATATTGAAATTAAAGTAGTTGTTCATATACATATTCTTTGGATAGTAAATCACGATGACCTGTGGCAGTCAGCACTCAATAGTACATATGATAATAATAACTGTATACATATGTACCGAACTGTAACAAACAACTGGTAACAGTGCAAATGGTTTGAAAGCAGCAAGAGGCAGAACGACTTTTCCGCATATAAATGGTCCCTGCGGATCTGGCCCTGCCCATCTCCCCAAGCCATCTCGCCTGGGGCGAGATGGCTTGGGGAGATGGTCCTGGCATGGTTCCACTATTAGCTCTTCGGTCCAGCATTTTGGGCACCGCTGGAGCAGCTTGCCGATGTCCGCGTCTTTGCGTTCGCGTTTCCTTTTTTTCGGAACTCGGGCAGACTAGCTGAACATGTAGCCCGCTTGAAAGTTAATATTTTATGAAGGGAGTGGGCCCTTTGGCTAGCAATTAAGTACCGCCAAGGAGAGACTCTGACAGACACTTAATTAATTCATTTGCCCATTTTCCACAGTTGTATAAGCAATTGCGTATTTTGTGTCATGCCGCGAAGCGGCGCGAAATTTTCAAGTTTTCACTGTGGATAGCTGGATCTTGACTGCTGCAAAGGCAATTTTTACAACTGTGCGTCCGACCGTGGGGGGGGGGGGGGGGGCGCATATCATAATTTCAGGACCTTTGGAGGGGGGGCATGGCCCCTTTGCCCCCCTCTCCTGGATTGGCCCCTGATGTAGCCTGGCAGTATTTCCGACCTCGTTTCCGCCAGGCATGTTTCCTGCTGCACGTCTGTTCGTTGTCCTCTGACTGCACGTCGTGCTTTAGATCGCTCGTGTTCTAGTGCCGTGGAGCCACACTAGTGTAACAAGCGCATCATAATAAGCATATAGTGGTGGGACATTGGGACAGCGCTAGTTTATGTGATTTTTGTATCTGTTCTTGCACATTCTCGTCATCTAAGTGGATGAATTTAGTAGGTATGTTACTTGATGGAACCAGTGCCGGATCCAGAGGGGGACATGAAGTCATACCCCCTTGAGCCTCGAAGGGGCCCAATAGCCCGAGGGGGCCCCATAGACGATCGAAGTGACTCGAAACGAATTTCACCCCGTTTTCAAACAAATCGCAACTAAATTGTCCCACTCTGGCAGCCTGCTCTGGTCTCCCAAGAGGCCACTTCGGCCTCCAGAGGCCCCACTCTGACCTCCAGAGAGCCCATTCTGGCTCGAAGAGGGCCCATTCTGGTTTGTAGAGGCCCATTTTAGCTTGTGAAATGCATATTTGAACTAAAAGGGTCCATTCTGGCCTACATTTGTCTGCAAGGTCAAAAGGGCCCACCAAGGCTTGAGGGGGCCACCAAGACTTTTCTACGTGGCCCCCTCCTTGACCGAATCCTGGATCCGCCACTGGATGGAACTTGTTATAACATTTGTATTTGACAATCCACGCAAAAATGACTTGAATGTGTTGTGAATGGAATTATAGAAGATGGACACAACCCAAACACTTAACATGATTTTCGTAATTGTGTTCGCCTGTTTGCCTTCACTGAACTGCAGCACGTCTCTCATCTGTCTCTCATCTGCAGCACGTCTCTCATCTGTCTCTCATCTGCAGCACGTCTCTCATCTGTCTCTCATCTGCAGCACGTGTCTCTCATCTGTCTCTCATCTGCAGCACGTATGTCTCATCTGTCTCTCATCTGCAGCACGTGTGTCTCACGGATAACCATAAAATATGATATCATAATCAATTTTAAACATTGAATAGAAATGTTATGTTGATGTTGATAAAAATGTTATGTTATGTTATGTACATTGTACAGTCGGTATCATAATGATCTTCCCTTGCCACCACGTGGCGCTACGGTCGCGATAGGCACAAACACGGTGGTTTCCCCACGGTAGGTTGGTACCGATTGTGGCTGTCTGGCAGGTGCGTGACCTGGAGAGGGGGAGGGAGGGAGTGCGGGGCGTTGTCGGAATGGAATGCGCCGCGACCCGGGTAGTGGTCAGGGCCGTCTGCCTCGAGAGTCAAGAGGTCGCCTGTCCTGAGCTGACAGAGACCCAATATTGGAGACTGAATAACAGCGCTCATCACGTAAGCCCAAATAGCTCAGTCGGTATAGCTGTCTACTGATAGCGTATTTGTAGATTGGTCGTGGGTTCGAACCGCGCTGGCACCAGGCGCTTTTACGTGATTTTCTTTCTTAATCATGCCACGTGTCATGTGCAATGCAGAACCCCGAAATTACGAATGGAAACGTCCACCTGATGATTCTACACGAAAATGCAGACAAATGCTGTGGGCCTCGCACTGATATGTTCGCATCACGCCGCTCCGTCCTTCACGCTCCACAAACACACCCTGGCGGGTTTATATCCATTAAGTTAGCGACGATATCTGCGACGACAGTATTTCAAACCTTAGGTCTATGAAGCATCGCCAGCATGTAGCTGAGCATGTAGCTGATACAGCATCTGACTGGCAACGTGTTAAAAATTTGACCTTGACCTTGAGATCAGGTCAAAATATGGACACTTTATTTTTTGGCGCAATGCAAATTCTCAATCGTCGCAAACGACACGATGGATAGCCATTTCCGAGACGACGTCTGTGACGACGGTATCGGTCAACTAGAGATTAAAATATGTGTCTTAATGTATAGCCCGTGCAGTGTCCCATCAATTGCACACTTAGCGATGCTTCACAGACCTATGATTTTCTTAAGACTGGCAATCCCAGACATCGACGCTAACTTGACATACTAGGTCTGCGTATATTCCCAACCACGGTCCGCCACACAGCCACGCTACACATGCGCATTGTTATTCCCCAATCGGCCTGTGTGGGTCAGACCAGGACGGAGCGGTGCAGATTCCACCAAGTATCGGCTGGCACCGGGCGAGCTGTCAAACCGGTCCGGCCCCGCCTCGGTGCGGGGTTCAGCCAGCTATCGTTTTGCCTATCGTGGGAGACCCAGAGCTAGGGAAGATCATTATGAGACCGACTGTAAATTATTTAGCACGAGTTCAGTGAAGTTCCTAGTGCATTACCAACATGGAATTACGATATGTGGAGTTAAGTCCTGTGTCATGAACTTCGGGAAGCAGAACTGTTCAGTGACCGAGTGCAAATTATTTATACTTTTATCTTGAATACGTGTTTCGGCGTTTAAGTTCCAAACTTCCCTCACATAGACATTTTAACGGCTTCATCAAAGATGGCAGTAGTTAAATGTCCTTTGTTCACATTAGCGTGGGTGAATGGCTGCCCAAAGCAACATTTCCGGCCATTGGGTCCGCTGACCAAGATCCGGCCATGTGTGGACTGACAAATTCTCTCTCTCTCTCTCTCTCTCTCTCTCTCTCTCTCTCTCTCTCTCTCTCTCTCTCTCTCTCTCTCTCTCTCTCTCTCTCTCTCTCTCTCTCTCTCTCTCTCTCTCTCTCTCTCTCTCTCTCTCTC
>JAXIVJ010011668.1:2500-42866 GCA_036785665.1 Chirona hameri | reverse complement strand
TACGCCCCCTGTTCCCTGGAAAAAAATGCTCCCCTATGCCCTGCCGCTCCCCCCCCCCCCCTGAAAAAAAAAATCATGGATCCGTCCCTGACATTCCGTACTGTCCGTATAGGTGGTTGCGCCCCTGCCTGAAATAGTAAGATAGACGTTAAAAAAAATGAGAACTCTATAGGCTTGAGCCGATCCCTTTCCAATACGTGTTCCGTAGGTGTAGTATCTATGCTAAATTCAAATTTGTGACAACATCATCAAAATATGGAAGTTAGTTGTGTTTGGAAGCATATTTTTTGGGATATATATATTAGTTTTCTTTGTATTTAAAATAACACATAGTTGCTAAGCAAGTACCAAATTAATTCCATAGTAAATACCACATACTTTCCTTCCAGCACTATTTGTGCAACGGACCAATCAAGAAGATGCTATTGATGACGTCAGTGACCTTGCGGAAAATTGACAGGATCTTACCGGGGCGATGGCGTCGCTGCTGTGTCTCTAAGAAGCAAAAAGAACAAAGAAATTCACAACAACATTATTATTTATTTGTTTTAAGTACACCTTATCTGGCCATTTTCACCCTAAGCCAGTGAATCAAAGAAAGGTCAGCTTAGTTCTAGAGAGCAGGTAAGTTTCTTTGTTGGGTTTTATTTTGGCCGGATAATGGCGGAGGAAATATGCTGACCATTTATTTGGCGTTTGTGAAAAGTTGATTTTAATGCGGCGGAGAGGGATATGTCGTTTCCAAATGCTTTCGAATGATACAATAGATAAGAATATGCACAGACGGGTGTTTAGTCACATCGCTCTTTCAGGTATCATTGCTAACAACTATTAATCAAGACTTCGCAGGCTATTAATTTTGCATTTCAACATGTAAACAACAGCTGATCTCGGCCAGCTCGTGCCCACGGTAAATAGCTCGTGCCATGCGACACCTGAGCCGGTGTAGGCGGTTTCAACGTTGGGTTAAAGTGTAGAGACTGTATTTCAATTATTTTTCCTGTGATAGAACATGTGATTGTGATAGGACCTGTAAACCTGTGATTTGAGCCCCATGTTATGTTTCTGATTTCAGTTTGCTAAGCACCCACTTTTGGCCTGGGATGTTTACAATGTTTTCCTCTTTTAGTTTAACATGCAATGACTACATCAAATTTGTATGGTCATGGAACTTAGCATATTTTCATTATTTTCATGCTGGGATTAAAAGTTATTGATATTTCACGCTAAGAGGAATAAGATGAGCTAGGTATCTATTGAGTACAAAATATATATATATTGTGCCTGTTATTTGACTAAAATGGTGAATTGATAAAATAATGTATTTCATTTCAGTTACAGGCATGTGGTGTGCATAGGTGTGCTACTTGCCTTGAGATGTGCTTTGGTTTAGATCCCCTACTTTGGTGGCCATTTTGATTACATGACTAAATGCTCAACCCTATCTATATGAATCTTGGTAATTCCAATTATGTTACATGCTCTTGACATTGCTTGAAGGTGGCAAAAGAAATTGGCCTTATCAGAACTAGTGCTTCCTATTGTGTTAAACCTATGGCTGCAAGATACTGTAGTGTAGCAGGATTTGTGCCAAATCAGAGTTTTTGCTCCTTAGTTCAGAAACAGATGATTTATATAGGGTAAACTGCTGTAACCTCAGAAACATCCTAACCTCAGACTGCATGCTTTCAGAATGTAAACAATACCAACACACTAAAGCACCTTGCATCAGTATCGTCAGTATTCTGATTAAGTAGTTTAAACAAGGTTGTCGATCCTGTGCACCCTTGTCTTATTCCACTTGCTATGTTTATTTCTGTTGTGGTCATGTCACTTCTGATCTCTATCACTGTTTTGTTGCCATCATATATATCAGCTATCACATCTATCAGTTTTGGATGTGCTTTGTACTTCTTCAGTGTTTCTATCATTACATCTCTTAAAGGAAATAGTTCACCTTCAACATGGGTTTTGAACTGAAATAGCAGTTTTGTAGCCCGTGTTGAGAAATCCTTATCTGGAACTTTTCTTGGCTGAAAAGACTCCAGCCGAAGATATTTGACTTTTTGGCGAAGGAATACGGCGCATATATGATGTACCGTACCGTCTGAAAGTGCCAGCACTGCCATGGAGCATGTGCAGACCAATAACGCACACCATAAAATCCATAATTTACAACCTTCTGTCCTGAATTGGCACGATGTAGGACCATTTTTAAACAAAAAAAGAAACTATTAAAAAATATAATAAAATCGTGTTCTGAAAAAAAATTATGAAGGTGAACTATTTCCTTTAATTGAATCATACACCTTACTATGACATCTATTAATGTCAATATCAGTGGCTTCTTCATTCTAAAGCTTTCTTCTACACATTATTGCACAATAAACAGATTGTCTTCTACTCTTCCTCCCACTGTAAAGCCTGCTTGTTTCCCTGAGTTCACCATTGTATGTTAAATGTGTTTCAATTGTTTATCTCACCAATGCCATGAACAGTTTGTAGGACACATTTGTTAAGGCTGTGTCTCAGATCTTTAGCTATTGGCTTCTTTGTCTTTGGTATCATCTTAGTTCTTGACATTTTCGATTCTTCTGGTATTTTCATTTCTTGCACATTCATAAGGCATTTTGTCAGTACTTCTAAGCATACTTCATTTTTTAGCATTATCCTGTACATCTCAGTCTTCAGTCCATCTGGCCCTGCTGCTCTATTGTTTCTCATTTTTGTATAGGCATCTTCTTATTTGCTCAACTGTAAACTGAGGAGATTGCATTGCACATATTTTCCCCTTTCCCTGAGCTACCACTCACCTACCAGGTGAGAGAACCATGTCCATGTGCTCCCTCAACATCATTGGGAACATAGTACATACATACATTGCTTTCATAGTTCTCATCCATTTGTCTAAGTTCTTCTTCATACTGTTTTTAGTGTTTTCATTCCATTTTTCTTTTATCATTTGTATGTTGCTAAACCCTATTAGTGGCAGGGGGAGGATTCTGCCCACCCCTCAGGTTTTTCACAGATATCTCCTGAATGGCTAGGAGCAGACCCATGAAATTTTGGGACTTTTCCTATAATTTAATTTCGCATATGGAGTCAAAATTTTGAGTTCCTAACCTGAACAGAGGCGGTTCCAGGGCCCAGTTTTGGAAGTTTTTTTTTTGCTGTGACATTTAGCGATAATATATGGAGGTTGGAAATGATCTTACGCATGTCAAAGTATTTTTATTTTTGGCAAAATAAATATACAAAACAATGAAACAAGCTTTCGGCATTACGCCATCGTCAAGTCTGACTAAATTAACATGTTTTTGATTTTCAAAAGCTAGAGCGCACAATCACATTCTCTCAGGCATCCTCTCAACAGCATATTCACTTTTAACATATTGCAATTCGTTGTAAATTCTGTGGAACATTGTACATGGCAAATAACAATTTAGAACAAAGTATCATGACATACAAAACATACAACACGACATGCAAACAATATACCATTCAATGATGACAATCTATCATACCTGCAATGTCAGCCGCATACATTAATAAAGATAAATATTGCATCAAACATTGGTGCATATCGGGCGTAAACACTGCCAAAATGAAACATTGATAAACACTGCCGCTGTTCTGAGCTCGTTCCAGTCAATTAGTCGTGAGTCGGGCAAGTCGGTGAGGAGCTTGTGTGTGTGTGTGTGTGTGTGTGTGTGTGTGTGTGTGTATAGGTGTGCCTTGTGCCTGAGTGAGTGAGTGAGCGAGTGAGTGAGAGAGTGAGTGAGTAAACGAGCGAGTAAATGAGTGAGTGAGTGAGTGTGTGAGTGAGCGTGTGAGTAAGTAAGTGAGTGAGTAAGAGAAGAAGTGAGTGAGTGTTATGACCTATGGTTTACGAGCGAGGGGCCATGAGCTTTTCATCATGTTTAACGTGGGCTTTAGGTCTCTAATTTTTACTGATTCAGTTATTTTTAGTTCAGCGGAGTCCCGCCCCCAACCGATTATATCGATAGTAAAGCCGGAGTTGATTTCAGTGCTACTTGAGTTGAAGTGCGAATCAGCGATATGTTCTCCTAGTGGGGTGTCGGGTTTTCTCAGGCGAGCGTCACTAAGGTGCTCGTTGAAACGATAACGTACAGGGCGAGTACTTTCTCCAATGTAAAACTCAGTCCTTCCATTTCTTTCACAGATACTGCAGGTAATTTTATAGACTGTGTTCTTCTTAGTGCACTTACCCTTCAGTCCACTCTCACAGGTGTGGCAGTGTTTGGTCCCGGCTGGGCAGGGCGGCTTAGAGAAGGCTGAAGTAATAAGTTTGTGTCCTACTGTGGGGCCACTAATCCAGGCTACTTTGATGTTAGTTTTGGATCTTTTCAAAATACCGTTGACTCTTCTAACGACGTTTTCGTCTAAGTAGGGAAGCCGCATGAAAATATCGTGTTCTTTCTTACGCATAATTTTACGTTCACCACGCTTGTGAAGGTTATTCTTTATGCTAGTGTCTAACATGGCGGTAGGGTACCCGTTCTGCTCGAACAAAAATTGTATGCGTTTGACGCTACGATCCCTCGTCTGGTCGTCAGATGACACTCTCACCGCTCGCCTAATCTGGGAATTAAGAACGGCCTTCTTGGTGCTCATGGGGTGGGCGGACGTAAAGTGGAGAATAATCGGGGCTGCCATCGGTTTAAAGTATAATTCCGTGGTGTACTCACTGGTGGGGTATACTGTTATCAGGGTGTCTAGGAAAGGAAGTTGACCTGTGCTGAAGGTAGACTCCATTGTGAAGCTTATGGATCGGTTGTAAGCATTAATGCAGTCGTAAAAATGGTTCAGGCGATCAATTCCATGTGTCCAGACACCGACTATATCGTCAATGTAACGTAAGTATAGGGCAGGGGCAAATTCAAAGTTCGACATAAATCCAGTCTCTAATATATGCATGAAGGTGATGGCCACGGGAGGGGCTATCCTGTTTCCCATCGCGATGCCTGACGTTTGCTTGAATATTTTAGATCCGAAACGTACGAAATTGTTAGTGAGAATATGACGCAGCAGAGTACGAAGATCCGAAAGTGTGATTCCGAATAAATTGACTTTGGTGATATTATTTTCAATCAGGGTTATCACTGCATCAATCCCCTCCTGGATAGGAATGCTTCCGTAAAGGTTACACACATCTAGAGAGAAAATGATGGATCCAGGCGGGAGGCTCTTGGGGAAGGTAGCGTTGAGTTTCGTAAGGAAAGTATCTGTGTTGGGTAGATGCGCCGGAATAAGACTAAGAATTTGGGCAAGAATACACTGAATGAACCAGGACAGCTTATCTAGGGGATCACCGCAAGCCGAGACTATGGGACGCAGCGGGTTACCTGTTTTGTGTGTCTTCGGTAGACCATATAATTCTGCTGTTCGAGCATGCTGTGGGAGAAGGCGTTGTATGTAGTCGTTTGGGATTTTGTCTTTCAGAGTAGATTTGGTGAGGTTTTTAGTTTGTTCTTCTAGTCTAGGGGTCGGATTTTTCTTTACATTTTCATAAGAGGTGACAATGCTTTCTGCCTTTTCTACATAGTCTAACGTGTTCATAACTACCAAGCTTTTGCACTTATCAGATCTTTTGATGATTATATCTTGGTCTTCTTTGATAGCTTTCAAGTCTAGCTGTTGAGTGGGTGTCCAGTTCAGTGGTGTCTTTCTTGCTCCTTTATAGATGCCGATGACTTTCTTTTTTATATCCTCTAGATCGCGTTCTAGATCAGCTGATACGACTGGTGGTTGGCTGGCGATGGTGTCAGAGAAGAACGGGCGTGGCAGCTTGGACACTTCTTCTGCTTCATCTCCGTCTTCTTCTTCTCCTTCTTCTCCTCTGTCTTGTTCTTGACTGAGACGGTCTGGCGGGCTTGGGCCATTTCTTTCTGCTCTTTTCGTCTCTATCGCGCTCTTCCATTTTAGTCCGTAAAATGCTCTTTCCAAGCCGACCTCTACAGATTGCAGCAGATCATTGGACACACGGTTAGTCAGAGCGTACTTTGGGCCCTTACTCAGAAGGGATATGGTGTCGGTATTCAGTCTTTTGTTGGATAAATTCACGAGCTGAGGCTGCCCATCTTGTGACTGTGCTATGGCGGAGTCATCGGTGGCGACAGCTTACCACAGTCCAAGCACGACTTTCTAGAAAACTTACAGGTCTTTGTGAGAAAGCAGGTTACCTGAACTTTGAAATCAGCCGATCTAGAACGTACAATCTGATTGATGCTGCCTCGCGAGTCGCAAACACCCCTAGAGACGAGCCCTTCCGACAGCCGACAAGTCAGCTCGCCACTGATGACGCCGCCGCCGCCGAAGAAGAAGAGGCCATTGGACAGCCGGCAAGTCAGCCCGCCACTGATGACCCCGCCGCCACCGAAGACGAGCCCATGGGACAGCCGACAAGTCAGCCCGCCACCGATGACTCCGCCATAGCACAGTCACAAGATGGGCAGCCTCAGCTCGTGAATTTATCCAACAAAAGACTGAATACCGACACCATATCCCTTCTGAGTAAGGGCCCAAAGTACGCTCTGACTAACCGTGTGTCCAATGATCTGCTGCAATCTGTAGAGGTCGGCTTGGAAAGAGCATTTTACGGACTAAAATGGAAGAGCGCGATAGAGACGAAAAGAGCAGAAAGAAATGGCCCAAGCCCGCCAGACCGTCTCAGTCAAGAACAAGACAGAGGAGAAGAAGGAGAAGAAGAAGACGGAGATGAAGCAGAAGAAGTGTCCAAGCTGCCACGCCCGTTCTTCTCTGACACCATCGCCAGCCAACCACCAGTCGTATCAGCTGATCTAGAACGCGATCTAGAGGATATAAAAAAGAAAGTCATCGGCATCTATAAAGGAGCAAGAAAGACACCACTGAACTGGACACCCACTCAACAGCTAGACTTGAAAGCTATCAAAGAAGACCAAGATATAATCATCAAAAGATCTGATAAGTGCAAAAGCTTGGTAGTTATGAACACGTTAGACTATGTAGAAAAGGCAGAAAGCATTGTCACCTCTTATGAAAATGTAAAGAAAAATCCGACCCCTAGACTAGAAGAACAAACTAAAAACCTCACCAAATCTACTCTGAAAGACAAAATCCCAAACGACTACATACAACGCCTTCTCCCACAGCATGCTCGAACAGCAGAATTATATGGTCTACCGAAGACACACAAAACAGGTAACCCGCTGCGTCCCATAGTCTCGGCTTGCGGTGATCCCCTAGATAAGCTGTCCTGGTTCATTCAGTGTATTCTTGCCCAAATTCTTAGTCTTATTCCGGCGCATCTACCCAACACAGATACTTTCCTTACGAAACTCAACGCTACCTTCCCCAAGAGCCTCCCGCCTGGATCCATCATTTTCTCTCTAGATGTGTGTAACCTTTACGGAAGCATTCCTATCCAGGAGGGGATTGATGCAGTGATAACCCTGATTGAAAATAATATCACCAAAGTCAATTTATTCGGAATCACACTTTCGGATCTTCGTACTCTGCTGCGTCATATTCTCACTAACAATTTCGTACGTTTCGGATCTAAAATATTCAAGCAAACGTCAGGCATCGCGATGGGAAACAGGATAGCCCCTCCCGTGGCCATCACCTTCATGCATATATTAGAGACTGGATTTATGTCGAACTTTGAATTTGCCCCTGCCCTATACTTACGTTACATTGACGATATAGTCGGTGTCTGGACACATGGAATTGATCGCCTGAACCATTTTTACGACTGCATTAATGCTTACAACCGATCCATAAGCTTCACAATGGAGTCTACCTTCAGCACAGGTCAACTTCCTTTCCTAGACACCCTGATAACAGTATACCCCACCAGTGAGTACACCACGGAATTATACTTTAAACCGATGGCAGCCCCGATTATTCTCCACTTTACGTCCGCCCACCCCATGAGCACCAAGAAGGCCGTTCTTAATTCCCAGATTAGGCGAGCGGTGAGAGTGTCATCTGACGACCAGACGAGGGATCGTAGCGTCAAACGCATACAATTTTTGTTCGAGCAGAACGGGTACCCTACCGCCATGTTAGACACTAGCATAAAGAATAACCTTCACAAGCGTGGTGAACGTAAAATTATGCGTAAGAAAGAACACGATATTTTCATGCGGCTTCCCTACTTAGACGAAAACGTCGTTAGAAGAGTCAACGGTATTTTGAAAAGATCCAAAACTAACATCAAAGTAGCCTGGATTAGTGGCCCCACAGTAGGACACAAACTTATTACTTCAGCCTTCTCTAAGCCGCCCTGCCCAGCCGGGACCAAACACTGCCACACCTGTGAGAGTGGACTGAAGGGTAAGTGCACTAAGAAGAACACAGTCTATAAAATTACCTGCAGTATCTGTGAAAGAAATGGAAGGACTGAGTTTTACATTGGAGAAAGTACTCGCCCTGTACGTTATCGTTTCAACGAGCACCTTAGTGACGCTCGCCTGAGAAAACCCGACACCCCACTAGGAGAACATATCGCTGATTCGCACTTCAACTCAAGTAGCACTGAAATCAACTCCGGCTTTACTATCGATATAATCGGTTGGGGGCGGGACTCCGCTGAACTAAAAATAACTGAATCAGTAAAAATTAGAGACCTAAAGCCCACGTTAAACATGATGAAAAGCTCATGGCCCCTCGCTCGTAAACCATAGGTCATAACACTCACTCACTTCTTCTCTTACTCACTCACTTACTTACTCACACGCTCACTCACACACTCACTCACTCACTCATTTACTCGCTCGTTTACTCACTCACTCTCTCACTCACTCGCTCACTCACTCACTCAGGCACAAGGCACACCTATACACACACACACACACACACACACACACACACACACACAAGCTCCTCACCGACTTGCCCGACTCACGACTAATTGACTGGAACGAGCTCAGAACAGCGGCAGTGTTTATCAATGTTTCATTTTGGCAGTGTTTACGCCCGATATGCACCAATGTTTGATGCAATATTTATCTTTATTAATGTATGCGGCTGACATTGCAGGTATGATAGATTGTCATCATTGAATGGTATATTGTTTGCATGTCGTGTTGTATGTTTTGTATGTCATGATACTTTGTTCTAAATTGTTATTTGCCATGTACAATGTTCCACAGAATTTACAACGAATTGCAATATGTTAAAAGTGAATATGCTGTTGAGAGGATGCCTGAGAGAATGTGATTGTGCGCTCTAGCTTTTGAAAATCAAAAACATGTTAATTTAGTCAGACTTGACGATGGCGTAATGCCGAAAGCTTGTTTCATTGTTTTGTATATTTATTTTGCCAAAAATAAAAATACTTTGACATGCGTAAGATCATTTCCAACCTCCATATATTAATTATAATCATGTCATCCATCCTCGCCCACATAAAAAATTTAGCGATAATACGGAGATGCGATCTTCACAGCTTCTTCCTAACTGCCTGAAGTATAAAGGAGTTACATAGGTGTACAGTGATTGAAACAAGTGCAAATTAGTTGATTTTAGTGAACTATAATAAATATTGCACTGCAGAGGCGGTTTCAGGGACTTGAAAAGGGGAGGTTTACAGGAAGTTATTTTCATATATTTTGCCTCCCTTTTTCGCTAACCTGCCACTGCCTATGTATGAAAATATGCTTTATAATTGTTGCGTCCGATGTCACAATAGCGCACCATTTCATTTATCAAAAAAGAAGTAGAAAAAGACGGTTTTATAAGGCATTTATTTTACCCCCAAATTTAGTGAAATTTGAAAATGCCTATGATTTTTGAATTTTCAAAAGTTACCATCATATATTAATCCCCAATTCAATTTCTATCGATCCCCATTAGTTGCGTTAAAATCGCTTGATAAACATGACAGCTGTGTTGGATCACAACTACCTCTAATATTTGTCGTTTTTGCCCCCCTGTTACCCCCCCTATCAAAAATTTCGGATTTTGTTATTTTTTAAAATTTAGATCGTGTTAAGGGGAATCAGACGCCGTTTGATTTGTGAAAATCGGACGGGTAGATCTCGAGATATCCAGGGGGCGGAATCCGCCCTCCCCCTGCCACTAATAGGAGTAGCCAGGAGCCTGCCACTAATAGGGTTAAAGACATACACAAATAGTGCAACAAAGAGCCTCAGGGGCCCATGCTTATACATGTTCTCCCAGTATCCAACCAACTCTTCACCCATTTCTTCGTCACTGTTTGGTGCCTGTCTCAGTATATAACTGTATACTTATATTGTCTTGTTTTCTTTTTTCTTCTCAGTTTATCAATGTATTGCCATAGTCTTTTCACTGTTTGGTCACTTTCTTTGATATCTTTTACTATCTTACTTTCATGTTTGTACATTTCTTCCCAGATCATTGCTTGTACTTTCTTCTTTTGCTGAGCATACATTAGTTCAAGTCTTCTTTTCCCTTCTTGTGTGATTTCCTTTCTTTTTTGTCTGTTCAGGGTTTTACATTTCTTAATTTCCTGCTGTATTTCTGCATTTACCCATGGGGGTTCTTGAATCTTGTCTTGTTCCTTACCACCCTGTTCAGTTTTCCTGTAATGCACCCTTCTTAGTGTTGTTTGCCACCTCTTTCATCAGCTGGTTTAGTTCTTCAATATCTTGGATGTCTTGCCTTCTAACCTCACTCTCTAAGTTTGCCAATAAACTCACATTCTTTCAGATTTCATGCTGAAGTACACCTTGTCTTCCCATTTTGCTTTCTTGCAATCAGCAGATTGCTCCCTTTGAGCTTTGAATTTTTCTTCAATCGGATTATGGTCCGACAACTGACAAGTCAAATATTTCCTTCTCTTCATCAACTTTCATACCTTGAAATATTGTATACATGTGATTGCTTACCAGGACATAGTCAATAACACTGTTGTGTTACCTCTACTCCATGTAAACACACCTTCACAGTCTTCATTACAGTTTCATAGTGTTAGACATGTTCCTCTCCATTCAATGACCTTCCTTCCGTTGGTGTCCACCTGTTGCCCCCCCCCCCCCCTCCCCAAGAAATCCAATGTGTCCATTGAAATCTGCAAGGATAATCAGTGGTTCCTCATTAATCTTCTCAATCTTTCTTTCCACTTATTTTCTAAGTACCTTATTATTCTTCTTATCTTCTGTCCTTTCTACTGTAAAGTACACCAAAATAAGTTGTATCTTTGTTTGCCTTATTCTAATATCGTATCAAGAATATCACTTTCCTGAGATTCTAACTTGAGTATATCTATTGAATCATTTTTCTTGTACAGGATCATTAGTCCTCCTTTTCTTTCTTTGGTCATTCTTATGCTTTCTACTTTCTTCATTTTATAATGTAAGGGTATCTTGTGCTTCTGTCAGACACATAATGCTCAACTCTTCCTTCATAAGGTTTTCAACCTCCATCATCTTCGGTTTAGTTAAGCCTTGAATGTTTAAAAGCATTATTTTGAAAGTACACATTTTTCTTTCTTTCCCTTGCAAAGGTTGTCCCGATCCCATCCTTTTCTTGTTTAACCTTTTCTGTCATTTCTTCTCTGCTCTTTCTTCTTGCTGTGGCTTCGTGGAATTATCCTCTACCCTTGCTTCTTTGTTGAGTGACACATTTCCCTCTTACTAATCTCACATGTTCCCTTTTTTGGCTCTACAACTCTTCAGCTCTTCTCTAACCTGCCGTTTTTTCTTTCTTATCGTTCTTGTGGGGTTTCATCTGGGTTGATGTAGAGGCTTCTTGTTACTTCATTTTCACTTCCTGTTTAGCAGCCGATCCTATTGGCCGATCCTATTGGATCCTATTGGTCATATATGGTCCATCCTGTCTCCTCATTAGCCAATCACGTTTGGGGCATTATGAACCCTGGGCACTTTTGAATTCATGGAACGTATGAACTCTGGGCACTTGTGAAGCCTGTGCACTTGTGCATAGAGTAGGGACCATTTGTCGTAAGGTGGGGTTAAAGTATATTCGTTGGAAGCGCATTTCTTTACACATTACACTGTTCCATTTGATTCATTCAAAACAATGAATCCATTTTTTTTTTAAATCGCAAAAAGCACAAAGAAATACTGGATGGTGATTGGCCGAATTAGTCGTGACGTCACTATATAGCTGTCCGATTGGAGGCGAATACAGCGGCATATGTTTTTCGTAAATAACTTGTAAACGAATAGAGGCAGGCCATTGATACTTCGTGACATTTAAGACAACACAATAGCGGATGGTTTGACATAAAAAAAATAGAAAATCGGTCGGTAAAATTGGGAGTTATGTGAATTTGAAATCGAAGATGGCGGCGAGAATGGCGATCGGCGAAGCGATATCTCAGGCACCAGCAGTCGGATCGGGATGATTGAAACGCCATTCGGCATCTCTGGGTAACCTGATGTCAGAAACATCTCATTGACCCCATTATGGTGACCTATGACGTCACGGAGAGGTCAAGTTAGGTCACATTCTAACTTGACTTCTCCGTGATGCCATAGGTCACCATAATGGGGGCAATGAGATGTGTCTGACATCAGGTTACCCAGAGATGTCGAATGGCGTTTCAATAATCCCGATCCGATTGCTGGTGCCTGAGATATCGCTTCGCCGACCGCGATTCTCGCCGCCATCTTCGATTTCAAATTCATATAACAACATTTACCGACCGGTTTTTTGTATTTTTTGGTGTCAAACGATCCGCTATTGTGTTGGCTTAAATGTCACGAAGTGGCAATGGCCTGTCTCTCTTCGTTTACGAGTTATTTACGAAAAACATGTGCCGCTGTATTCGCCTCCAACCGGACAGCTATATAGTGACGTCACCACCGGCCCATGCTCTCGGGCAAACAAAGAAAAGCTTCGTTTCGAAAAACTAGAGCGAAGTAAGCAATTTGGACTTTGATTTGTGAATGACTAAAGTCCATTATGTATTAATTTCATCTGACCCCAACAGGTGTTCCCTACCCTATTGTGGCACTTATAAGCTCTGGCACTTATGAATTCGTGGTACTTATGAACGGTCCCCAAATCCCCCCCCCCCCCCCCCCCCAGCGGGGCGCGGGTTAAGTCTAGGCTGCGCATTATGTGTATTAGCGCGGTTTCCGTCGTGCACTAAACCACTGCATGATATTGACGCAACGTCCGGCCTATTCAACGGAAATGCCAGGCCTGCATTATTTCGCTCGTAAATAATCACGGCATTAAACAAATGTGTTTCCATAAATTTGATAATTAGACCTAACTCATGAACCCTAGCCATACCAAATTTAAGGGGGGTACTTTGATATGAGTGCCCCCTTGCAGATTCAGGGGGGGGGGGCACGGACTCAATGATACCAGGCAAGCCAGCAGATCAAGACCCAGCATTGGGATCACATGAACCTGGACTTATGTCTGGGTAAGTGTGATCTTGTGTTATGCTTTGCAACTGCTGTGCTATGGCTGCTCATATCGGCTCCTATCTGTTGCCAGTAGGTAATCTGTCTGTCCTAGTCGGTAGTCCACTCCTGACTAGCCCTCTGTTGACCCACCCTATCTCTCCCTTGCTCTCTGACTATCCATCCAGCCCTCTGCCTGTCCACTCCTGACTAGCCCTCTGTTGACCCACCCTATCTCTCCCTTGCTCTCTGACTATCCATCCAGCCCTATGCCTGTCCCCTCCTGTCTAGCCCTCTGGTTGACCCACCCTATCTCTCCCTTGCTCTCTGACTATCCATCCAGCCCTCTGCCTGTCCCCTCATGTCTAGCCCTCTGGTTGACCCACCCTATCTCTCCCTTGCTCTCTGACTATCCATCCAGCCCTCTGCCTGTCCCCTCCTGTCTAGCCCTCTGGTTGACCCACCCTATCTCTTCCTTGCTCTCTGACTATCCATCCAGCCCTCTGCCTGTCCCCTCATGTCTAGCCCTCTGGTTGACCCACCCTATCTCTCCCTTGCTCTCTGACTATCCATCCAGCCCTCTGCCTGTCCCCTCCTGTCTAGCCCTCTGGTTGACCCACCCTATCTCTCCCTTGCTCTCTGACTATCCATCCAGCCCTCTGCCTGTCCCCTCCTGCCTAGCCCTCTGGTTGACCCACCCTATCTCTCTCTCTCTCTCTTGCTCTCTGACTATCCATCCAGCCCTCTGCCTGTCCCCTCCTGTCTAGCCCTCTGGTTGACCCACCCTATCTCTCCCTTGCTCTCTGACTATCCATCCAGCCCTCTGCCTGTCCCCTCCTGCCTAGCCCTCTGGTTGACCCACCCTATCTCTCTCCCTTGCTCTCTGACTATCCATCCAGCCCTCTGCCTGTCCCCTCCTGTCTAGCCCTCTGGTTGACCCACCCTATCTCTCCCTTGCTCTCTGACTATCCATCCATCCCTCTGCCTGTCCCCTCCTGCCTAGCCCTCTGGTTGACCCACCCTATCTCTCCCTTGCTCTCTGACTGTCCATCCAGCCCTCTGCCTGTCCACTCCTGTCATCTAGATTCAACCACTACCTGTGGTAATAACATTCCATTACTGACCTAGACCCTCAGTCTGACCCCCCCCCCCCCCCCCTTATCTCCTTCAACTTGCCACTGCCTGCTGCAGTAACACACAACCATGGACCTAGACCCTCAGTTTAACTCTCTCCTCCCTTCTGTTTGGCAGCCTGTCCCCACCTGGCTGCTGCCATATTCCCTTGCCACCAGTGGCATCACCATCTACCAAAAGTTAGGGGGACTGAGGGGCTGACAGTATTTTTCAAGATGATTCTTTCCATACCATGCCTGAAGGTCTATTCATGTTAGAATAACAAAGTTAGAGGAAATTATGAAAAGTTAGAGGAAACTATGGGTCCCCCTGTCCAGACAGTTTTGATGGACCTGCCTGTAATGGACCTATACCCCCCCCCCCCCCCCCCCAGTCTGACCTTCCCCTGCCTTTTCTCCAGCAGACTGCCCCCACCTGATGCAGTAACACCCAGCCATGGACCTGGGCGGCGACGGCGGCGGCAGTATGGACCTGCAGGAGACGCAGTCGGTGGTGGGGCTGCATGTGGATGCTGACGACCTGACCATGAACGAGCAGCAGCAGGCCGGAGTGGAGCTGGTGGCCAGTCATGGCCAGCAGCAGGACTGGTGTCACGTCTCACAGGCACCCATGCAGGTATAGAGGGCAGCTTGTGGCACATGCAACACACAGCCTTGTCAGATCGATGCTTAAAACCGAATGGGATGGTACTTTCTTGTAAGTTGCTACTTAAATGCCATGTTTTACATCTGAAAACTTAAGTTATTGGCTAGGATGCAAGCAGAAGTTTTGCTGGAAGTTTCATGGAGTTCGCTTTCATGAAGAAAAAAACTATGGAAATTGCTGTTGCTAGGAAGCTTCAGATGTCTAAAGGTGTTTGTGGGTTATGTATTTGGTGTTTCCAAGGCTTGTTATTTCCAGGCATTATGAAGTCTTATTTTGCAAACTCCTGTGCCTTGATCCATCTGTTTCTTTTGTTGTTGTTGCCTGCTCATCATTCATGTTTGCCTATTAAATGTCATTTGTATATCTCTGAGATAGCCGTGTCTATGAACCTCTTCTCTCTCCGTGTCTATGAGCCTCTTCTCTCTCCGTGTCTATGAGCCTCTTCTCTCTCCTTGTCTATGAGCCTCTTCTCTCTCCGTGTTTATGAGCCTCTTCTCTCTCCGTGTGTATGAGCCTCTTATCTCTCCGTGTGTATGAACCTCTTCTCTCTCCGTGTCTATCAGCCTCTCCTCTCTCCGTGTCTATCAGCCTGTTCTCTCTCCGTGTCTATGAGCCTCTTCTCTCTCCGTGTCTATGCGCCTCTTCTCTTTCCGTGTCTATGAGCCTCTTCTCTCTCCGTGTATATGAGCCTCTTCTCTCTCCGTGTCTATGAGCCTCTTCTCTATCCGTGTCTATGAGCCTCTTCTCTCTCCGTGTCTATGAGCCTCTTCTTTCTCTCCGTGTCTATGAGCCTCTTCTCTCTCCGTGTCTATGAGCCTCTTCTCTCTCCGTGTCTATGAGCATCTTCTCTCTCCGTGTCTATGAGTCTCTTCTCTCTCCGTGTCTATGAGTCTCTTCTCTGTTCTCTCTCCGTGTATATGGGCCTCTTCTCTATCCGTGTCTATGAGTCTCTTCTCTCTCCGTGTCTATGAGCCTATTCTCTCTCTGTGTCTATGAGCCTCTTCTCTCTCCGTTTCTATGAGCCTCTTCTCTCTCCGTGTCTATGAGCCTCTTCTCTCTCCGTGTATATAAGCCTCTTCTCTCTCCGTGTCTATGAGCCTCTTCTCTCTCCGTGTCTATGAGCCTCTTCTCTCTCCGTGTCTATGAGTCTCTTCTCTCTTCTCTCTCCGTGTCTATGAGCCTCTTCTCTCTCCGTGTCTATGAGTCTCTTTTCTCTCCGTGTCTATGAGCCTCTTCTCTCTCCGTGTCTATGAGCCTCTTCTCTCTCCGTGTCTATGAGCCTCTTCTCTCTCTGTGTCAATGAGCCTCTTCTCTATCCGTGTCTATGAGCCTCTTCTCTCTCCGTGTCTATGAGCCTCTTCTCTCTCCGTGTCTATGAGCCTTCTCTCTCCGTGTCTGTGGCGGCCCTTGGCCTTTCTACTGATTAAAATACAAAATTATAACTAAATATATATTGTGGACCAGTGGCTCATATGGTTCATCAGAAGTCAGAAGTCAAGTTGTGTACGTAATGACCTGGAAACAAAACGATAATAAATCACCAAAAGAAAGCAATAATCAGGTCATTCAGTCATTTCAGTCTATCACAATCATAGCATTTGTAATATCAAATACTTAACCATTATCGTACATTTTTCCCCTCGTGGGATCTATTCGGCGTCTACTGGCTCAAATCGGAAATGCGCATAAAGCGCCCCAGAAATAATGAAGCGTCACAACTAAAGAGTTGCAGCAACTAAATCATAACTTAATCCGGGGCGGTAACATGCCTCCTCTAAATTTAACAAATTTACCCATAACACTTATACACTATGCTTATGCACTATTGCATCAAGATGGCACAGCGCAGTAGCAGCAGGTGGTCGTCAGCGTCTCGACACCACCGTCCGGGCTACGCCTCCTGTTCGCTGGTGCATAATTGGCGGTTGTCAGCGCCTACACACCGCCGTTCAGTGCAGAGCCTCTCCATCGCTGGCGCGCGTCGGCGCCTCGACACCGCCGTCAGGGGCCGCGTCTCACATCACTGGCACGCGTTCCGGACCGTGCCTCCCCATCACTGCCGCACGGTGGCTCGCGTTCGGGGCCGTTCCTCCCCATCATCGACGCACGGCTGGCATGCGTTCCGGGCCGTGCCTCCCCATCACTGCCGCACGGTGGCTCGCGTTCGGGCCCGTGCCTCCCCATCACTGACGCACGGCTGGCATGCGTCTGGGGGCCGCGCCTCCCCATCACTGACGCACGGCTGGCACGCGCTCCGGGCCGTGCCCTCCCATCACTGACGCACGGCCGGCAAGCGTTGTCGTCTGTACACCGTCGTCCGGAGCCGCACCCCGACACCGCCGCCAGGGGCCGCGCCTCACATCGCCGGTGCACGGCCGGCGGTCGTCGGCACCTGGAGGAGCCTGCTGTATCAGCGTTATCAGTTTATGCACAGGCCGCTCCAGCTCCTTTCCGCTCACCCGGATCCTTGCCTTCCTCACCAAGCCGTCCTGGCTCGGGAGGGCCGCCGTGACTCGGCCCAGGGGCCAGCAGTTCCTGGGCGAATCGGGATCGATGAGGAGAACCACGTCGTCCGGCTGCAGGTTGGGCCGCGTCCCCGTCCATCGTCGGCGCTCTTGCAGTGACGGGAGAACCTCCGCCCTCCATCTGGTCCAGAACTGGTTAGTCAAATACTGCACTCTACGCCACCGCTGGCGACAGTAGGTGTCTACAGACTGAAAACTACCGGGGAGCGGCAGCACCTGTTTAGTCTTTTGGGTTAGTATCTGACTAGGGGTCAGTGGTTCTACTACGTCTACATGGGTCATCTCTGGGAAGGGTAAAGGACGACTGTTGATGACAGCCTCAGCCTCCACCATCACTGTTCGCAGGACCTCGTCATCAAGCTGTTCAGCATGACTTGTCAGTACGGCACTGAGCGCTGATCTTGCAGATCGGATCATACGTTCCCATGCGCCACCCATGTGACTGGCACAGGGCACATTCATTTTGAAGTCGACCCAGTCACAGTTGTTTTTCAGCAGCTCTCGCTGGATCTTGTCCGTGTTCATTTCTTTCAGGGCGTCTTCCAGAGCCTTCTTGCCCCCAACAAAGTTCGTGCCTCTGTCACAGCGCAACGTCCTTACGGGGCCTCGTCGACCTACAAACCTCCTGAAGGCATTCAGGAAGGAGTCTGTTGAGAGGGAGTTGGCCGTCTCTATGTGCACCGCCCTGGACGCCATGCAGGTGAACATTACTCCCCATCTTTTCAGCTCGCTCCGCCGTTCTTTGACGTAGAACGGACCGAAGAGGTCCACGGCGCTGTAGGTGAACGGCTCAGCTGGGTTCAGACGGTCCTCCGGCAGGTCTGACATCTTCTGTCCCTGAGGAGTTCCGCGGATCTTCTTGCATGTCACACAGTTCAGAATGTGACGTGACACCGCACCTCTGACGCCAACGACCCAGTACCCTACAGAACGAATCTCAGCGATAGTCATCCCTCGACCAGCGTGGTGAGTTCCCTGGTGGCAGTGGTCAACAATCAAGCGCGTGACGTGGCCTGTCCGAGGGAGTATGACCGGGTGCAGCTGTGCCACCGGCAGGTTTGCTCTCCGGATCCTGCCGCCGACACAGATCACCCCATCAGATCTGACGTAGGGGTCCAGTCTGTGCAACTTACTGGTCCTCCTCACGTTCTTCGTCTTCGCTTCGTCTTCATTCTGCTCTTTAACAGTCCTCTTCAACACATTCAGCTCTTCCGGGAACGCTTCTTGCTGCGCAGCCCGTACTATCGTTGTCTCCGCTCTCTGCAACTCTTCCACTGTCAGTGGCCGTCCAACTGAGGGGGACCGTCCCAGGAGCACGTCTCTGTATCTGAGGCATAGCGCGACAGCTCTCTTGGCTCGGTGCCAATCTGAGAAGCGCTCGAGCCTCTCTGTCAGACTGGCGAAGCGAGTAGTTTCGGATGCAGCCGCCTGGAACGCTGCAGCTGACTGGACAACGCGCCTCACCTCCGGATCTCCCTGCTCCACAGATGTGTCCACATCCGGCTCCGGCAGGAGATCAGCGCTGCTCAGGAACGCAGGTCCATTCCACCACAGAACGCTGTCCCTGAGCCCGACTGCAGTCGCACCCCTGGAGGCCAGATCAGCTGGATTCATCTTCGATTCCACGTACCGCCACTGGCATGGCTCTGTGTGCTCCCTGATCTGCTGGACTCTGTTTCCTACAAACACATGAAACCTCCTGGCCTCATTGGAGATGTAACCGATAGCTACTTTGCTGTCTGTCCAGAAAAACTCCATGATGTCGTCAAAGTCAAGTTCCCTCTGAAGGAAGCAGCTCACCTGGACTGAGATCAGCGCTGCAGTAAGCTCAAGTCGAGGCACTGTCACGGGCTTCGAAGGAGTTACCCTTGCCTTGCTCATCACGAGCCTACAGCATACTCTATCCTGCTCATCCACGAGGCGGAGGTAGCTGCACTGACCGTAGCCATGCATGCTGGCGTCTGAGAAGTGATGCAGCTCTGCCCGCTTCAGGACTCCGAAGTCACTTGGTGTGTAACATCTTGGTATGTGGAGTGTTGAGAGGGTCTCCAACTCTGAAAGCCACTCACTCCAGCGCATCAGCACAGCATCAGGGACGGGATCGTCCCAGCCGAGACCATCACGGCACAACTCCTTCAGGATCTGTTTCCCTCTCAGTATGAATGGAGAGATAAAGCCCAGGGGGTCAAAGATAGAGCTCACCGTTGACAGTATACCCCTTCTGGTTGGTGGCTTCTTGCTTGGCTTCACACTGAACTGAAGAACATCCGTCTCCGTGTCCCACTCGACACCAAGTGCTCGCTGGACGGGCAGACTGCCTGCGCCAACATCTAGACTTTGCAGCCCCGAACAGCGGCTCCCAGGTGGCACGGACTTCAACACTTCTACGCTGTTAGACAACAGCTTGTGGAGCTGGAACCCGGCACGTGCACACAGCTTGCGAGTCTTGTCGATCAGGCGGACTGCTGCGTCTTCATCGTCCACAGATGCGAGGCCATCGTCAATATAGAAATTTGTCCTCACAAACTCGGCAGCTTCCCTTCCCTGCTCGTCTTCATAGCTGTCGGCTGCTTTCCTGAGTGCAAACATAGCACATGCCGGGGAGGATCTCGCACCGAACAGGTGCGTCGTCATTCGATACTCCTGCGGCCCCTGCTCCACATCTCCGTTCTCCCACCAAAGGAACCTCAGGTAGTTTCGATCATCAGTGTTCACTCCTACCTGGTTGAACATCCCTTGAATGTCGCAAGTTAGGGCTACTGGCTTTCTTCGGAAGCGACAGAGTATCCCTGCAAGACTGTTCGTCATGTCAGGTCCCTGGAGCAGATGACTGTTCAGAACTTCCCCACCGAACTCGGCACTACAGTCGAACACGACACGTATCTTGTCCGGCTTCTTGGGGTGGTATACACCGTGATGGGGTAGATACCAGACCCTCCCGTTGTCGAGCTGCAGTTCATCAGCTGGGACCTTCTCAGCGTGCCCGTTGGTCACACTGGCCTCCATGAACGTGGTGTAGTCGCGTCGGAATGCGTCGTTCCGCACCAGCTTCGATCGGAGCCCTTTCAGGCGCTGCATGGCCACAACTCTGTTGTTTGGCAGGCTCACATTGTCTCTCTTCAGGGGGAGTGGCATCTCGTAGTGACCGTCTTCTCTTTGATGAATTCCCTCAGTCATCTTCTTCATGAATACTCTGTCCTCAATCGATTGTGGCTTCTCTGTCTCTGTTTCCTTGAAGTCTTGTTCAAACATCTGACAGACTTGCTGTGGGGTCATCTCACGAGCAGTAGTTCTGAAGGCAAAATGACAGAGTCTCTGATCCCCTTGCCCACATCCACGTACTGGCACGCAGACGTCTCTGCCGTGTCACAGACAGGGCCAACAATGCCCCAGCCCAGGGTACTCCTCACAGCCCATGGGTCGTTGTCACCACCTGTGATGATCTCTCTTGGCTTCACTGCCTTCGGACAGTTGGTGCCGATGAGCAGTCCGATCTCTGCTGCTGGATAATACAATGATACCTCATCAGCAATGGACTCGAGGTGTGGCCACTTCCTTGCGGACTCTCGTCTGGGGATGCAAGACCTGTCTGCTGGGATCATCTCTCGTGAATAGCACTGGGGAAGAGCGACGCTATCACCTCCCTGAACCGGCTCAACCACCAGATCATCAACGACCGAACTGGACACAACAGACTGCCCTGTCACCGTCTTAAGCTCCAACGAGACTGGCTGACCTTGGACCTGCAGAGCTGCACAAGCGGATTCTGTCACGAAACATGCATCAGACTGTGGATCCAGGACTGCATAGATCAGGACCTTGTCATCAGGATGAAGCTTGTGATGGACATACACAGGTAGGATCATGGAATGGATACAGCCTGGACGCTCGTCTCCAACTCCAGACGTCACACGAAGAGACGTGGCCCGAGGCTGATCTGACTCACATCCAGCTTGGTGGCTCCTCCTCTGGGGTTCACTGTTCCGGCCAGTCGATGCCCTTGCAGCGAAGGTGTCATCATGCAGTAAGGTTGGGTGCTTCCTTCCACAGGTCTCACACTCCTTCTTCCGTTGGCACGATCGCCAGATGTGACCACGTTTTAGGCATCCTCTGCAGAGACCACATTTCATGACAGCAGCTTGCCTTTCCTTCAGGTTCATTTTCAGGAACACTTCACACTTGTCAACAGCATGAGCAGCAGCTGAGGGTCCAGAAGTCTCCCGTCCAGAGCACACAACACAGCTGGGACTGGTGGTGGATGGAGTGTTCTTCTTTGCAGATGGCACCGCTGTAGTTTGGAGGGCTCTCACAACTCTTCTGTCTCTGCGCACCTCCTCCTTCTCCTCTCTGTTCATGGGGTCTTGAACAGGACCACAAGCCACCCTGGCCTCCTTCGACAGGAACCTCACAAACTCCCTGAACAGAGGATATCCTGCTACTTCACCCTCACGTGGCTCGTACAGTCTCTGGTCCACATTCCTCCTCCAGCGGTCGACCAGTGGCCTGGGCAGCTTCTTCAGCATGATGCTGTTCTCATGCGGATCGTCCAACACCCGCAGGTGACCAGATGCTCTTGACATGGCAAGACACTGCTCCAGGAAGTCTGCAAACTCCCTCAGTGACTTTCCATCTCCACTCTTGATGGCAGGCCAGCTGCGAATCCTGTTCTTGTAGGCAGATGCTCTCACAAACTCATTGCCGTACCTGTCCATGAGCTTGCCTTTTGCCTGTTGATAGGCATCTTCAGTTCTCAACTGGATGAATCCCAGGATTGCACTCTTGGCTTCCCCAGCAGTGTACCTTCCCAGGTAGTGGAGTCGTTCAATTGATGAGCTTGTCTTGCTTTCTATGTATGTTTCAAATGCCTTGAGCCACAACTCAAACTTAGCAACATCACCATAGAAAACATCTGGTTCCAATGTTGGGAGATGGCTCTGCCTCACTTCTTCCCTCAGCAGGTTCACAAGCCCATGGATGATTTCAGTGCTCTGATCCTTCTGATCTGTCCCTGGCACTTCAGCTTGCACTTCATTGTTTGACTGTGTCAACATCACTTGAGTTCTTGTGGTTTCAATTTGATTCTCATCATGACTTCTTCTGACACCATCAGTGAGCTCTCTTTCAAACTCATCAATTGCTCTCGTCTTTGCCTCACTGACAGCGAGTTCAGTCATCAGTTCAACCTCTTCCTGCTCACACTGCAGTTCAAACTTCCTTTTGTTCATTTCATGCCTTTTCTTCACCAGTGCAGCCCTTGCTGCCAGTTCTGCCTGTTTCTGCATTTCTCTTAACCTTGCAGAACTAACAGTGGAACTTGCACTGCCAGATTGACTGAATCGAGCTGACAGAGCTGTTCTGGTCGTCATGAACAGGTTGGAGGCACTGTCTTGTGGTCCCACACCATCAGCTTGGTCGTCATGCTTGACAGCAGTCAGGAACTTGATCACTTTTGCTTCAACAGCATCATTATCTTCCAGCTGACTTGAATGCCTGTCTGCATGATAATCAACATCTTCTGGTGTTAACAATGACCTCAACTCCTGATCCGACTGCACCAGATCTTGACAGAGCTTCTTCCAGTTGTCAAACTCAGCTTCAACACATTCACTTCTTTCATTCTGCAACACTGAATCTGACAACTTTTGACCACAGGAACGAACAGAACTCAATGCTCGCTTGTACGCCTTCTGCTTAACACTGAGCTGATACAGCATCCCCTTTTCTGTGGCTTTACGAGTCCTCACACTATCTGACATCTCTTCTGGAATCTTGGAGTCAGCCATCATTGGTGCTCAGACAGGAACATTACAGGAATTATATGGACAGATTGAACTGGAGGCAACGACCTAGAGGAAGCTACAAGAAAATGGATGGATTTCAATGGAATCTACTCGTAATAAAAGTAACGCAGGACATTTGGGTTCAAATATATCAACAATGGTTAGTCAAAATCATGTTAGGTCAGTACATGGTCAGTAACTCAGAATGTGGTCACTCGACACTCCTAACAATGATTTGTGGCTATCAGATCAATACAGATCTCAGTAAAGGAAATGTCATTACTGTGGCGGCCCTTGGCCTTTCTACTGATTAAAATACAAAATTCTAACTAAATATATATTGTGGACCAGTGGCTCATATGGTTCATCAGAAGTCAGAAGTCAAGTTGTGTACGTAATGACCTGGAAACAAAACGATAATAAATCACCAAAAGAAAGCAATAATCAGGTCATTCAGTCATTTCAGTCTATCACAATCATAGCATTTGTAATATCAAATACTTAACCATTATCGTACATTTTTCCCCTCGTGGGATCTATTCGGCGTCTACTGGCTCAAATCGGAAATGCGCATAAAGCGCCCCAGAAATAATGAAGCGTCACAACTAAAGAGTTGCAGCAACTAAATCATAACTTAATCCGGGGCGGTAACAGTGTCTATGAGCCTCTTCTCTCTCCGTGTCCATGAGCCTCTTCTCTATCCGTGTCTATGAGCCTCTTCTCTCTCCGTGTCTATGAACCTCTTCTCTCTCCGTGTGTATGATGCTCTTCTCTCTCCGTGTATATGAGCCTTCTCTCTCCGTGTCTATGAGCCTCTTCTCTCTCCGTGTCTATGAGCCTCTTCTCTCTCCGTGTCTATGAGCCTCTTCTCTCTCCGTGTCTATGAGCCTCTTCTCTCTCCGTGTGTATGATGCTCTTCTCTCTCCGTGTATATGAGCCTCTTCTCTCTCCGTGTATATGAGCCTATTCTCTCTCCGTGTCTATGAGCCTTCTCTCTCCGTGTCTATGAGCCTCTTCTCTCTCCGTGTCTATGAGCCTCTTCTCCCTCCGTGTCTATGAGCCTCTTCTCTCTCCGTGTCTATGAGCCTCTTCTCTCTCCGTGTCTATGAGCCTCTTATCTCTCCGTGTGTATGATGTTCTTCTCTCTCCGTGTCTATCAGCCTCTGCTCTCTCCGTGTCTATGAGCCTCTTCTCTCTCCGTGTATATGATCTTCTTCTCTCTCTGTGTCCTGCAGGTGGTTCGGATCCTGAGTGCGGATGGTGAGGAGCTGCAGATGCTCTCCACCGACTACCACAACATGGACGGCCACCCCGTCACCATCGTCCCCGATGACACCGGTACGAGGGGAGGGGGAGGGCGGCACCGACCGACCGCCGGTGGTCGGTGGCCGGTGCTGTGGCAGCGAGAAGCGGGCACTGCACTCAGAGAGGGAGGGCTCGGGTCAAAGAGGGACAGGCTGCTGCGGTCACAGGGACGGCTCGGGTCAAACAGGGTCAGGCTGCTGTGATCAGAGGGAGGGCTCGGGTCAAACAGGGACAGACTGCTGCGGTCAGAGGGACGGCTCGGGTCAAACAGGGACAGGCTGCTGCGGTCACAGGGACGGCTCGGGTCAAACAGGGACAGGCTGCTGCGATCAGAGGGACGGCTCGGGTCAAACAGGGACAGGCTGCTGCGGTCACAGGGACGGCTCAGGTCAAATAGGGACAGACTGCTGCGGTCACAGGGACAGGCTGCTGCGGTCACAGGGACGGCTCGGGTCAAACAGGGACAGGCTGCTGCGGTCACAGGGACGGCTGCTGCGGTCACAGGGACGGCTGCTGCGGTCACAGGGACGGCTGCTGCGGTCACAGGGACGGCTCGGGTCAAACAGGGACAGGCTGCTGCGGTCACAGGGACGGCTGCTGCGGTCACAGGGACGGCTGCTGCGGTCACAGGGACGGCTCGGGTCAAACAGGGACGGCTGCTGCGGTCACAGGGACGGCTCGGGTCAAACAGGGACAGGCTGCTGCGGTCACAGGGACGGCTGCTGCGGTCACAGGGACGGCTGCTGCGGTCACAGGGACGGCTGCTGCGGTCACAGGGACGGCTCGGGTCAAACAGGGACAGGCTGCTGCGGTCACAGGGACGGCTCGGGTCAAACAGGGACAGGCTGCTGCGGTCACAGGGACAGGCTGCTGCGGTCACAGGGACGGCTGCTGCGGTCACAGGGACGGCTCGGGCCAAACAGGGACAGGCTGCTGCGGTCACAGGGACGGCTCGGGTCAAACAGGGACAGGCTGCTGCGGTCACAGGGACGGCTGCTGCGGTCACAGGGACGGCTCGGGTCAAACAGGGACAGGCTGCTGCGGTCACAGGGACGGCTGCTGCGGTCACAGGGACGGCTCGGGTCAAACAGGGACGGCTGCTGCGGTCACAGGGACGGCTCGGGTCAAACAGGGACAGGCTGCTGTGATCACAGGGACAGGCTGCTGCGGTCACAGGGACGGCTGCTGCGGTCACAGGGACGGCTGCTGCGGTCACAGGGACGGCTGCTGCGGTCACAGGGACGGCTCGGGTCAAACAGGGACAGGCTGCTGCGGTCACAGGGACGGCTCGGGTCAAACAGGGACAGGCTGCTGTGATCACAGGGACGTCTCGGGTCAAACAGGGACAGGCTGCTGTGATCACAGGGACAGGCTGCTGCGGTCACAGGGACGGCTGCTGCGGTCACAGGGACGGCTGCTGCGGTCACAGGGACGGCTGCTGCGGTCACAGGGACGGCTCGGGTCAAACAGGGACAGGCTGCTGCGGTCACAGGGACGGCTCGGGTCAAACAGGGACGGCTGCTGCGGTCACAGGGACGGCTCGGGTCAAACAGGGACAGGCTGCTGTGATCACAGGGACAGGCTGCTGCGGTCACAGGGACGGCTGCTGCGGTCACAGGGACGGAGTGCTGCGGTCACAGGGACGGCTACTGCGGTCACAGGGACGGCTCGGGTCAAACAGGGACAGGCTGCTGCGGTCACAGGGACGGCTCGGGTCAAACAGGGACAGGCTGCTGCGGTCACAGGGACAGGCTGCTGCGGTCACAGGGACGGCTGCTGCGGTCACAGGGACAGCTCGGGTCAAACAGGGACAGGCTGCTGTGATCACAGGGACAGGCTGCTGCGGTCACAGGGACGGCTCGGGTCAAACAGGGACAGGCTGCTGCGGTCACAGGGACAGGCTGCTGCGGTCACAGGGACGGCTGCTGCGGTCACAGGGACGGCTCGGGTCAAACAGGGACGGCTGCTGCGGTCACAGGGACGGCTCGGGTCAAACAGGGACAGGCTGCTGTGATCAGAGGGACGGAGTGCTGCGGTCACAGGGACGGCTCGGGTCAAACAGGGACAGGCTGCTGCGGTCACAGGGACGGCTGCTGCGGTCACAGGGACGGCTCGGGTCAAACAGGGACAGGCTGCTGTGATCACAGGGACGGAGTGCTGCGGTGGGGGAAGGGACGGCTTGGGTCGGGTGTGGCACGTGGTGTACTGGAGTGATGAGGTCCTTGCTTGAAATTCACCCGACTCCACTTGTGTGCCTTGTTGATGGTGTCGTCGCACTTAGCTGCCTAGCTCGTCCTCGCCAGGTGTTTGTGTCGGAAGAAAATGTTATTTTTTCGTTGGATGTTCTGTCTAGCTTGTCCTCGCTAGGTGTTCATGATGTTTGTCGAGCATGTCAGCCTTATATCTCTCAGTGGCACCATGCAATTTATATATGTTTACTGGCTAACCATTCAATGCATGGTTCATTGTGGGTCGCTATAGCTGTTGAGTTGCTCAGTTGCCTCTGTTGAACCTCGTCTAACCAGCGTACCCGCCGTCGCCCGCAGGCCAGTACGGCTCTCTGGGTGTGGAGCTCCAGGCGGCGCCCTCTGACGAGCACCAGCGCCAGGGCATGGTGGAGCCCTCGCTCACCATCCAGCTGGACATCCCGTTCATGACGGCCGACAACCAGCACGACCCCGAGGTCCAGTTCTTCGCCGACATCTACCGCTACCTGGTGGCCGGCGTGGCGGCAGACTCGTCCGAGGCCAATATGAAGAGCCTCAAGAAGAAGCTCAAGGAGTATTCGGTGAGGGTTTGGTGCGGTGGTGTGCTGTGCGTGTGCGTGTGCGTGGCACAGGGTTGCCACTGGGTGTGTTGATCATACATGGTTTGATGAGTGCACTGACATAAACAAATTTGAGTGATGTATTTTAACAGCGGGACGAATTTTGGTGCGTTGCTGTTTCCAGTCAGACGACTATTTCTGGTCACATAAACGTTTTTGGCCACTGGGTTACACTACGGTCACCATCACCCAGGCTGTTCCATTAGCATAGTATAACTCCCAGGCTGTTGCAGCACCCATTTTAACCCCAAGTGGCCACCGCCCAAGATTGGCATTTCTGCATGCTACAGTGTCGGGTTTTTGGCATTTATTCCGACGAGGGCTGGGTGTGCTCGGGGAGTGACGGCGAACGTGACGGCTGATCGTGACACTGACGGATGTGTGTTCGGTGCTGGCCAGGTGATTGACGGCCAGCTGTACTACGGCAGCCGTAACCCGCGGCTGATCGTGACACTGACGGATGTGTGTGTGTGTGTTCGGTGCTGGCCAGGTGATTGACGGCCAGCTGTACTACGGCAGCCGTAACCCGCGGCTGATCGTGACACTGACGGATGTGTGTGTGTGTTCGGTGCTGGCCAGGTGATTGACGGCCAGCTGTACTACGGCAGCCGTAACCCGCGGCTGATCGTGACACTGACGGATGTGTGTGTGTGTTCGGTGCTGGCCAGGTGATTGACGGCCAGCTGTACTACGGCAACCGTAACCCGCGGCTGATCGTGACACTGACGGATGTGTGTGTGTTCGGTGCTGGCCAGGTGATTGACGGCCAGCTGTACTACGGCAGCCGTAACCCGCGGCTGATCGTGACACTGACGGATGTGTGTGTGTGTTCGGTGCTGGCCAGGTGATTGACGGCCAGCTGTACTACGGCAGCCGTAACCCGCGGCTGATCGTGACACTGACGGATGTGTGTGTGTTCGGTGCTGGCCAGGTGATTGACGGCCAGCTGTACTACGGCAGCCGTAACCCGCGGCTGATCGTGACACTGACGGATGTGTGTGTGTGTGTGTTCGGTGCTGGCCAGGTGATTGACGGCCAGCTGTACTACGGCAGCCGTAACCCGCGGCTGATCGTGACACTGACGGATGTGTGTGTGTGTTCGGTGCTGGCCAGGTGATTGACGGCCAGCTGTACTACGGCAGCCGTAACCCGCGGCTGATCGTGACACTGACGGATGTGTGTGTGTGTTCGGTGCTGGCCAGGTGATTGACGGCCAGCTGTACTACGGCAGCCGTAACCCGCGGCTGATCGTGACACTGACGGATGTGTGTGTGTGTTCGGTGCTGGCCAGGTGATTGACGGCCAGCTGTACTACGGCAGCCGTAACCCGCGTCTGATCGTGCTGGACAAACGGCGGCAGAATGAGACCATTGCCGCCACACACATCGACCCCACCTCTGGTAAGGGCCAGATGCTGGACGACGATGGGGCTATGGCGTGATGTGTGAACTGGCTTTCATGGAATTCCTCGCCTTTATAGAAGTGATGTGTGTGTGTATTGTTTACCATGGGTCACGCTGGCATAAAATTACTGTGTTTGATTCACTCATCAGAAACAGTAAACAGCATCAATGGATTATAATGGTGAAGTAGCTTAACTACTTCACCAGTTATTCAGCAGTCATTGCAGTGGTATCGCTGCCTACTTGATCCCAAGCCTGAAGTCAAACCTACCACTGCTACCTTATAGGCGCCCTGACCTCCAGCCCTAGCGTGCCTCCGGGCGGGAGCACCCTATAACCCTGTATCTCAGGCACATTTTCACCCCAACCATCATCACTGTACCTGCTCAGGGGTGCACCTGGGCGTGAAGCGGATGTACAGCGCCATCCGGCACTACTGGCGCGGCGTCTACAACGACCTGACGCAGTACGTGCGCCAGTGTGACGCCTGCTTCGAGGGCGAGAAGCTTGCGCGGCCGCCAGGCCTGAACATCACCTCGCTGCCGGACCAGGCGGCCGCCGCCGAGCGGCAGCAGCGCAGCGCGGCCAGCGGCGCCGCCTCCGCCGCCGCCGAGACAGAGGCGGAGCAGCCGGCCGCCCCGCCCGAGACCAGGACCAAGGCGCAGGTCATGGCCGACAGGGCCACCCGAGTCTGGAAAAAGGTGAGAGTGGGGAGGGGATGGGTCGGGTTGGTTTTCCGGGAGGATTTGGGTGGTGAAGTGCTGATGTAATCACGGTTGTTTGTATTCTAATGCAGTATTGGTTGTCATGACGATGAATGTTATGGATTTATATTGAGACATAAAGACATAAAAGACATAAAGACATAAAGACATAAAAGAAAAGTGCAACAAAGAGCCTCTTGGGCCCATCCGAGGTTGCACCCCCCCCCCCCCCCCCACCCCCCCCCCCCCCCCCACCCCACCCCCCCCCCCCTCCACCAGTCTCGCCCCTTCAAATCACCTTACTCTACCTGCATAAAAGAAGGCTAATCCCACGAGTATTTATGAACTAATCCCTTCTCTGTAAAGTATTTATCTAATCTAATTTTGAAGGAAGCAAGTGTCACTGCATCAGCGACATCCCCTGGTAGCATATTCCAATGTCCTACAACCCTTCTACTGAAAAATGACTGTCGTAGCCTAGTCCTACTTTGTTTCATAATGAGTTTATGCTGATGACCTCTACCTCGATTTTCCCTATTGAACTCAAACATACCCTTTAAATATCCAGAATGCTGACTGTTTACAAATTTGAAGACTTCAATTAGATCTCCTCTTAGCCTTCTCCTACTCTACTCGCAGTGTACACAAGGCAAAGCCATCAAACCAGATGCATTCATCACTCCGTAGTATTTCCGACTCCAAGCAACCCAAAGGCATTCTCCATCTTACTAAGCAGACCCAAAAGCTCACACACTCACCCACAACACTCAGCCACTTCACAAATCTGCCGTCACTGACCCTCCCTGACCCTCTGCCCCCCCCCCCCCCCTTCCCCCTGTCCAGGTAGAGGCGCGTATCTACGGACCGTACCTGCGCACAGAGTCAGGCTGCGAGTACCTGCTGGGGCTGGTGGACCCGACCTCCCGCTGGATCGAGACCCTGCCCGTGCCGGCCGCAGACTGCTGCGCCCGGCTGGCCGACTTCATCTTCCGCACCTTCTGCACCCTCGGCTTCGCCCAGTGCGCGCTGGTTGGAGTGTCTGAGCAGCAGTTTGAGGAGCTGCACGATAGGTGGGTGCGAGGGTGGTAGTGAGAGGGGTAGGTCTCCAAAGTGGATGATGCTCTTGTGTTTGCTTGGATGGTGGTCTTCTGTATACCGTTGTCGTTGTCGTCTGTATAGTAATATCGCAATCGTAGTAATAGTAATCGTCTATATAGTTATCATATAGTCTGGGTGCGTAATTCCCGTCCAGCATATTTTATTTTCCATTGCTCTCTATAGCTCCCTTTACAGCCTGTGATGTTCACAATTGTCATAATCGTGGAGTTATTTCCTATGTCCAGGTGAATCAGCCTGTTGGCGGCGTGCAAGCGCTGTCACTGCAAGGTCACCATTCGCTGTCACTGTTAATTATGTCAGTCCACTGAGAACATGCGTTATTAACGCTGCCTGTTGAACCTATCAGAGTGTCTCTGTGGTGATCCGCGGTCAGTTAACCCGCACTGAGGACAATATGACAGTTATTATCGCTGCCTGTTGAACACATCTGGGTGTATCTGTAGTGATCCGCGGTCAGTTAACCCGCACTGAGGACAACATGACAGTTATTATCGCTGCCTGTTGAACACATCTGGGTGTATCTGTAGTGATCCGCAGTCAGTTAACCCGCACTGAGGACAATATGCCAGTTATTATCGCTGCCTGTTGAACACATCTGGGTGTATCTGTAGTGATCCGCGGTCAGTTAACCCGCACTGAGGACAATATGCCAGTTATTATCGCTGCCTGTTGAACCTATCCGAGTGTCTCTGTGGTGATCCGCGGTCAGTTAACCCGCACTGATGACAATATGCCAGTTATTATCGCTGCCTGTTGAACCTATCCGAGTGTCTCTGTGGTGATCCGCGGTCAGTTAACCCGCACTGATGACAATATGCCAGTTATTATCGCTGCCTGTTGAACACATCTGGGTGTATCTGTAGTGATCCGCGGTCAGTTAACCCGCACTGATGACAATATGCCAGTTATTATCGCTGCCTGTTGAACCTATCAAAGTGTCTCTGTGGTGATCCGCGATCAGTTAACCCGCACTGAGGACAATATGCCAGTTATTATCGCTGCCTGTTGAACACATCCGAGTGTCTCTGTGGTGATCCGCGGTCAGTTAACCCGCACTGATGACAATATGCCAGTTATTATCGCTGCCTGTTGAACACATCTGGGTGTATCTGTAGTGATCCGCGGTCAGTTAACCCGCACTGATGACAATATGCCAGTTATTATCGCTGCCTGTTGAACCTATCCGAGTGTCTCTGTGGTGATCCGCGGTCAGTTAACCCGCACTGATGACAATATGCCAGTTATTATCGCTGCCTGTTGAACACATCTGGGTGTATCTGTAGTGATCCGCGGTCAGTTAACCCGCACTGAGGACAATATGCCAGTTATTAACGCTGCCTGTTGAACACATCTGGGTGTATCTGTAGTGATCCGCGGTCAGTTAACCCGCACTGAGGACAATATGCCAGTTATTATCGCTGCCTGTTGAACACATCTGGGTGTATCTGTAGTGATCCGCGGTCAGTTAACCCGCACTGATGACAATATGCCAGTTATTAACGCTGCCTGTTGAACCTATCAGAGTGTCTCTGTGGTGATCCGCGGTCAGTTAACCCGCACTGAGGACAATATGCCAGTTATTATCGCTGCCTGTTGAACACATCTGGGTGTATCTGTAGTGATCCGCGGTCAGTTAACCCGCACTGATGACAATATGCCAGTTATTATCGCTGCCTGTTGAACACATCTGGGTGTATCTATTGACGCGTTGTCGCGCTGTCCGTCTGTCGGTAGGTATAAGGGCCGGTTTGAGCGGATGCAGGAGATCTTCCAGAAGCTGGAGCAGCCCGACACGGAGCATAATTTCGTCTTCACACTACAGGAGGCGTCGGCAGATTGCTCCTGGGCAAGTGAGTAAATAGCGCCTATGTTTCGGGTTTGCCACAGGTAGCAGTGACATATACCCGTGAAGGATACATTTTCAGCTTGAAAGGGGCATTGTGGGTGGCATTTGGTGACGTCATAGCATTGCATCTTTCAGTGTAGTGTGCAGTCTTTGGGAAAATGTTCAATAAGTAACCGAATGATTGTTTGCGTCTTGGGTCTGCGGCTAATGAGCATGATTCGCCACGAAAATGTGATCAGTTTAAGTGTTTGGATACTCCCGCTGTTTGCCAGTTTCCTGGTGGAAAATACAACAAAGCCACGATGTGATACCTCTGCTGTTCGCCGTCACAACGTATTTTGCTGTAGTGACGATACTACAATGTTGTTGCACCATTTTGACGGCGTTATATGTGTCACTGACATGCTTGCTGCGATGCGCCTTAGGGTACCGTATGATGATGATTTAGACTACTTCAGGGCACCCCTTCAGCTACTGGTCGGTGACACGTTCATGTCCGGCACCGTGCTGGTTTCTGTTGTGCCCCGTGGCGCTGACGTCGCTGTGCCGCTCCGCCAGCGGAGATGCTGGACAAGTTTGTGGAAGAGCACGGTGACCAGTGGGACACGGAGCTGGAGGCGTTCCTATTCGGCTACCACGCCACGCCGCGCGCCGACTACGGCTTCTCGCCGTTCTACATCATGTACGGCAGGAACTCGAACGGTACGTGGGCAACGCTTCCCTCTGCAGTTGGCCAGGCCTGGTGTTGACGTTACAGTTCCCCTTGTCAGAATGAGCCCGCCGCTAGATGGCATCAGGGTGGACATCGTCGCAGCCGGCCTTGGGAGTTAGTTGTGTTTTCACTGGTTATTTTGAGCAGCCTTGCTTAATTTGTAATGTTATTGTGCTCAATGCGGGGTTTCGTTGCTTATCATTCATCCTCAAACAGTTGTCAGTATAGGTGATTTTAGAGATGGAATTTTGTTTTGTAACGACGTATCGACGCCGATACTTTTTTGGTATCGGCCGATACTTTTGCCGATACCAAACGGACTTGGGCCGATACCTCGTCGATACATACCTCTTAACACGCGTCCTGGAGGACCTATGATAATTACACGCCCTGGAGGGGAGAGCGGATTTCGCCCCCCCCCCCCCCCCCCCTCCAGTAGGCGGCGCTGCGAACACATATGTGTATCTTCGGACTGGGTAGAGATATCGAGATGCAGTAAACGACAGTGGATAGGTCTAAGTATTCTGAGAGGAAAATGTAAATACTTTTGTGATATGAGGTCATGGTAGTATTTAAGGTCAAATATTGCAGGTAGCACTTTGAACACATGTGTGTATCTCTGGACTGGGTAGAGATATCGAGATGCGGTAAACGACAGTGGGTAGGTCTAAGTATTCTGAGACGAAAATGTATTGTGTGATCTGAAGTCAAGGTCAAGGTCATATTTAATGTCGCAATTTCAATATTTAACCTTCAATGTGACCTTGACCTTTACCTCAGATCACAAAAGTATGTTTACATTTTCGTCCCAGAATACTCAGACCTATCCACTGTCGTTTACTGCATCTTTATATTTACCCAGTCTCGAGATACACATAAATGTGTTAACAGTGCTACTCGCAATATTTGACCTTAAATACGACCTTGACCTACACCTCAGATCACAGAAGTATTCTTACATTTTCGTCTCGGAATACTTGACCAGTCAGTCACAGAATACAGTCACAGAATACACTATCAGAAGAATCAGAAGAATCAGATATATTCTGAACATATCCAGAAAACTGGCTATTCTATGTTCAGTCACAGAATACATGATATACAATACTATACAGTATACACTTATCATGAAACCACACACGTTTTCTCATATTGTGACACCCTAACAACAGTCATTGCCATCTGTAGACCATATTACTATCACACCCTAGTTATCAGACTTGTGGTGGTAGGGCGGGGTGTACTGTTTGTTCCAGTTCCTATCGTTTACTGCATCTCGATAACTCGACCCAGTCTGAAGATACACAGATATGTTCGCAGCGCCGCCTACCGGAGTTTTTGCGAAGCTTAGAAGTACTCGTATAGGCAAAACAAAACAAAACTGATTTGGCTTCAGACCTAAATGCAAATTTTGAGGTGCCACAGATCAAGGTATTTCATGGAAAACTAGGTCACGAGGTCACGGGTTAAAACAAAAACGAAATTGCCAAAAGTTTCCTCGGCATCAGTGCAAGCTCAACCATGTGCAATTAGATTGCGTTCGTGCTGTTCGTTGACAAGCTACAGGCGATCAAAGATGGCCTTACAACATGATTTCAACAATGCCCGAGGCTATAACTCGGTAACCGTTGATCTGAGATAAAAAATTGTCACAGCTTGCTTTAGCGTCCGAGATTACCCTATAAACCCATTTTCAGAATTTTCACAAATATGAGTGCGTCACATTTTATTATTTTTGTTCCGATTTATCGTGGAATGCCCCTTGCACCAGAGTGAACTCATGAAATGTAATTTGAGTGGGCCGCGGGGAAGCACTCGCCGTGGACCCCTACCGGCCGGGCTGTCTAATGCCGGCCGCCATCTTGCCGGTACCAAAAAGGCGGCCGGGTGCGCAGCCGCCCGTGTTAAAGAATGGGGAGGCGGGTACCCCGGCTGACATTTGGCAATATATTGAGCGAACTACTTGTGGTAGCGCAATATGACTACCACTACAACGTTCTAAATTGAATGGAGAATGATTATATTTGTTCATTTGTTTCGTGAAAAAGTGCAAAAAAAAATATGAACACCTAGAACATTCTCCATTAAATGTGAAACATTGTAGTGGTATTCATATTGCGCTACCACAAGTAATTCGCTCAATATATTGTCAAATGTCAGCCGGGGTACTCGCCTTATCCTTTAACACGGGCGGCCGCGCGCCCGGCCGCCTTTTTGGTACCGGCAAGATGGCGGCCGGCATTAGACCAGTCTTCCGGCCAATGCGCGTTCCATGTTATAGAGTTCAATGGGGTGGGCGCAATATGGCCTCTGCCATCGTCGCGCCCCTAAGCCCCCCGTATCGTCAGCATCATATCCCAATTCGTTTCGCTGCATTTATCTATGTCCAGATGTGCCGACTTACCACTGTACCCTGTCCGTGCGCCGCCCGTGCAGGCGCCGTCTCCGAGGAGGACAAGGAGAACTGCACCATTCTGGAGGAGGAGAAGGCTCTGGAGGCGCCGGTGCGCGTCAGACGCCGGCTTCAGAGTAGCACGCTGCAGGTACGCGCCGCGGGGAAGGGCGAGTGGGCTGCAGCTATATAATCAGGGTAGAATGGTGTGGGATACCTACAGGGGCGGGTGGGACTGAGGTGGTGATTTGGCTGTGGTGGTGATTTGGCTGAGGTGGTGATTGGGTTGAGGTGGTGATTGGGTTGAGGTGGTGATTGGGTTGAGGTGGTGATTGGGCTGAGGTGGTGATTGGGCTGGTGTGGTGATTGGGTTGTGGTGGTGATTGGGCTGATGTGGTGATTAGGCTGTGGTGGTGATTGGGTTGAGGTGGTGATTAAGCTGATGTGGTGATTGGGCTGTGGTGGTGACGGGCATGTGTGGATGGTTGGCGGCTTTGGAGCTGACAGACGGTCCCGGTCGTACTTTCGAAGCATCAGCTGCTTTGCTGGTATACTTGTGTGGTTGATCGGATGTTTTGTGCACAGTAATTTAATATGTCCGTATATTTTTGCATTTGCCATGATGATACATTGTATATATTATCTTGACCATTGCTTGTTTATGGAGCATATTTTCCTATTAATGATCCCACCGAAGTCATATCGTTTCTACGAACATCGCCGTATTGTATTCAATTTCACCCCATATTTATTTTCGTTGTTTTCTTCTCGTCATTAGGCCAGTGGCCGGTTAAGTTACCTCTGACTTTCTCTGCACTCTCTGACCTCAGCCCCCATCTGCCGCCAGTGTCGGCACTGCAGTGAGATCTTCACCTCCAAGATCTCGTTCCGAATCCACCAGCGGAAGCACACGGAGGAGGCCAAGAAGCGCGGCGTGCTGGACGGAGAGCTGCCGCTGCGGCCGGTCGCTATCGAGCGCAAGCTGCTGAAGCGCGCCGTGAAGCGCAAACAGCGGCGTCCGGTGCGGCCGGCCGGAGCCAAGGTCAGCCACCGGCAGCCGCGTCCCGGCTGGACCGTAGAGCCGCCGGTCGGGGCTGGAGATGACCACCAGAGACAGGAGCTGACCAACAATACGGTGCACGCCGTCAGAGCGCTGATCGAGGCCACCAAGGAGGAACGCTCCAGGAGAGGCAAGTACATCAAGTACAGCGAGGAGCTGAGGGACGAGATTGCTGAGTACGCGCTGAAGCACGGCCAGCACGAGGCGGCCTACTACTACTCGCAGTGCCTCGGCGGCCAGGTCAGCATCAGCTCCATCAGAAACTTCATCAAGTCGTACCGCGTGTTCACGCCCGAGGTGAAGGAGGAGATCGGCAGGTTCGCCATCGAGTACGGCGCCGAGGAAGCCACAGCGTACTACAGCACCAGGCTCGGCAGAGACATCAAGGTGGGCGTCGTGAAGAAGTACATGAAGGCGTGCCGCGCCCGGCTGCGCGACGGCGCGACGCCGGCAGAGGAAGCGGAAAGCCGAAAGCCGAAGCATACTTTCACCTCGCAGCTGAAGGAGGAGATCGGCCGATACTCACTCCAGTACGGAATCGCCGAGGCGATTCAGGTTTATTCGGAGAAACTGCAGTTTGCCATGAAGGAGAGCACCGTGCGCAAGTTCCGTAAGATGGTCGTGGAGAGCGACGCCAAGCAGGGCGAGGAGGCTCTGGCGGCGGGGGCGGGGGCGGTCGACGCCGGGCAGCAGGCTGGCTACGCCGCCGAGCCGGCGCCGCTGGAGATGCAGTTACCGCAGCAGGTGAACGTCATCAGCCAGCCGGGCAGCGTCGCCTCCGGCTACGTGTACAACACGTACACGATCCCGGTCAGCCAGGCGGCGGCGGCCGCCGGGCAGACGTTCGCCTATCCGCCGGCGGGCGGCATCATCGTCAATCCGTACTCGCAGCCGCCGCCCAGCTACCAGGCATTCTCCTGTGCGGCACCGGCGCCGTCGGCCGCGCCGGCCTACATCAGCAGTCCGATGCTGCCCGTGATCCAGCAGGCGCCGCCGGCGTCCGTCCAGCAGCAGCAGCAGCAGCAACAGCAGCAGCAACAGCAACAACAGCAACAGCAACAGCAACAACAGCAACAACAGCAGCAGCAACTACAACAAGAACAACAACAGCAGCAGCAGCAACAACAACAGCAACAGCAACAGCAGCAGCAACAGCAGGCGCAGCCGCAGCAGCAGTACCTGCCTCCGATGATGGACCATCTGGAGATGCGGGCTGACGGCACGTACGCCCGTCAGGACCCGCTGGAGCTGGCCACGTCGGAGGCGAACATACCGGGGGCGTACGGTGTTCAGCAGGTGCAGCTACAGCAACACCAGGAACAAGAACAGCAGCAGCAGCAGGAGCATCAGCACCAACACCAAGAACATCTGCAGCAGCAGCAGCAGCAGACCCAGCCCACTCCGCTGCCGCGGGCGTTACCGGAACAGGAGATGGCGGCGCCGCCGCCGCCGCTGCCTCCCGCGCCAACGACAATGGCACTCATCTCGGCCAAAATCGAGATGGATGAAGAGTTCTTCTCGGAGGATGACCCGGACGCCGAGCCGGAGCCGCGCCGAAAACGGCGCTCACGGGGCCGCAAGGGCCGCAACTCCAGCTCCTCCGGCTTCGACCGCAAGCGGGGCAACTACACCTCGTACAGCCCCGAGATCCGAGCCGAGATTGGCAAGTTCGCCTTCGAGCACGGCAACCATGCCGCCTTGATGCACTTTCGAGAGAAGCTCGGCTGCGACCTGCCAGAGAGCACGATCCGCGGCCTGAAGGAGAAGTATGTCGTGAAGTTAAAGCGCACTGATGCGGAGGAGGTGACGGCGCTGGGGTTCGCGCAGCGCGGCCGGCCGATCCGGCTGGGGAAGTATGACGGGCTGGTGCAAGACTGTATCCGCGAGCTGGTCGCGCAGGGAGAGAAGGTGTCTAGTTTCCTGTGCATCGCCACCGCCAAACAGGTGCTGATGCAGTACGAACCGGACTTGTTGGAAGAGCGGGGCGGGCCCATCAAGCTTAACCCCACATGGGCCAAGTCGTTCCTCAAGAGGCTCGGGCTTAACCAGCACAACTCGTGAATGATGTGGCAGTGGTGAGTCGTGTGGTATTACTGCATTGACTTGAGCGATGTGAGGAGTGCTACCGACTGATCCTATTCCTATGTGATGCTCTTTGTTACCCGTATTTGCTTTTACACTGCGTTTGTTACCCGTATTTGCTTTTACACTGCGTAATCAGATTGCCAAGCGCTCCTTGATATAGTTTTTTGTTTGCACAGCGGGTGTTATTTTCACTGTGTGTGACATGCTCAATGAGGCATTTCCTACGTTGTGTTTCGCTCCGTCTGCTGTGTGCTACGCTGACTATTATACTCAGTACAAATGAGATTATGTCGCGCAGTGTCATAGTCTTGTTCTGTTCCGCCCATCTCTCCCCACCGTGCCCTCCCCTGTCTGACGTCACACCAGTCAGCCGATAGTCCGGACAGGAGTGCTGCCATACTCCCGAACGGTTGTGATTCGCGCCACCGTTGCAGAGTGGCGCGGCCCCGAGCTTGTCCCGCGGCTCTGCCGGCGGAGAGGATCTCCCGTGTGCCAAGGTCGTGGGCAGCTGACGTGTATTTTCGTATGAATACATCTGCCATTTGGTACTGTGTGGTGTTTTGCAGCGGTTGTGTGAGAGATCGTTGAAGATCGAAGTGACTGTCAAATCACGATGATGCTATCCCGAAAACTAGTCGCGCTCATGAACTCTGTGTATTTACATACGCAATTGTTCAGTTCATAACTGCAAATACACAAACACAGGAAAACATGACATGAATAACATATGCCACGTTTTTAAGCGCAAAAGGATCAGTTACTGAGGTATTTCACTAAATCGGTTTCAATGAAGAACAGTATAGGAGACTCCTGTCCCGTTCATTCTCCAAGGGCCGAAGTACCACTGGGCGTGGCAGTGCAGCCCCACTAGTCCTGTGTACTGTGTAGTGGAAGGCCTGTCGAGTTGACTCCCCGGGGTACCTCACAGCTTCCGTCGGGCCCTGGTGCGCGGACCGTCGCTGCCGTACTGGGTAATGTTCATAGAAGGGAATCCGACCGGGTCCCAGAAACCTGCAACAGGGAGCCAGACGTGATCAGACCCATTCAGCACTGAACGAAACTGACACATGATAGTTGCAAACGCCAGACATGAGGTCGCCACAAACGACGAAAGTTCATCCGAGTGCCCTCTGGACCCTTAGTCGTGTTGCTTCATGGCAGTACTGATGGCACGGAAGCGACCAATCCAGAGAATATGTCCATGACCCGGCTCCATGCCGTCCGATAACAGTACTGATGGCACGGAAGCGACCAATCCAGAGAATATGTCCATGCCGTCCGATAACAGTACTGATGGCACGGAAGCGACCAATCCAGAGAATATGTCCATGACCCGGCTCCATGCTGTCCCATGTTACCCAGTCTGATACGAAATCTGGGACGGGGCACGTCGGGCGGTGTCAGCAGCACACATCCGTATATCTAACGTGATTGCTCCCATGCCTGGCGTAGCCACTGA